>JASDQU010105618.1:68132-114435 GCA_032191745.1 Picea mariana
AAAGAGTCCCTGCTCAGACAGGAAGGGACTGCAATACCTTGTCTTTTGTAGATCCCCCTTTACCTCTGCAAGTGTGTTAGCCAGGGATTGGATTAAGGGTTCCTACTCAGAAAGGAAAGAACTAAAATATCCTAATTCCTGTTTACTTTCCCTATGTTAGACAGAACTGGGTTAGAGATCTCTGCTTAGAAAGAAAGGAATCAGATTGGCTTGTTTTCTGTAGACTTTAATCTCACAAGTGTGCTAAACAGAAGTAAGGCCTAAGGCCCCTGCTTAGACAGAAAGGAGCCGTGTGCTTTGTTCTCTGTTAGATAGAGTTTATTGTTTCTTCATTATTATTGATTCCATGAAAAAGTATTGATACTGAATCTCTGTTGAGAATAAGGGTCCTGTTCTCTGACTGCAAGATAGTTGTTCTTTCCCATTGCAATGATGTTTTGAAATGTAATCCAGGATTATTAATTTAACTGTGAAGAATTGCAATTAGGAAGATTTCTTTCTTGTGATCTAATTCAGAACTTCAGTTCGCTTCAGCAATCATAGATAGAATAATTTCTTTACTACAACACTAATGCTTTTGGAATTGAGCATATACAGTGCGTGGCTATCTTTGAAACAAAAGACTTCCCTGGGTTGATAATTTATGTTTCACTTAGTTGTTTAAAATTAATTAAGCAATTATAGTGACCAACAGTCTTCAGAGCTCGAGCAACAATTTCAAGATCTTCAAAACTCGAGTAGAAGTGCAATGTGAGTGTGCAACTTCACTACCCAGAGGTCTTTGATGACTCATCGGGGAATGGACAAGAGGATCTCGATGATCAGACAAAGAACTTCATTGATTTCGAACAAGGACTTGATTGGACTTTAGGGATGGCTGAGCATGAGGTCAAGAGACAAATTGCAGAAAGGCCGACTCAATTTGGGTAAAAATTCCCTTGGAGAATAGCACGACTGATGATCAGACTTAGGCATCATGACATTGACATAAGTTCATGATGTGGGAGGCAACACAAACTCTCCATATGTTTGGAAGAATAACCAAACGGAGGAGGACATAAATCTATTACGAGAACAACTTCCTAAGGTCATATTAAATCCCAAATCTTGATGAAAAATGGAAGGATGTTCTTTGTCCAAGGGCGACTCATTGTGCTGCCATAAAAAGAAAATACTTTTCTCATCCTCTTTTTGGGGTCTATTTGATTTTTTTGTCTTTTTCAATATTTTGAAAGCTTGAAAAAGAATGCTACGTTAGAAAGGAGGAACGAGTGTCGCAAGCATACTAGTTCCAAGCACAAGGAACACACTAATTCTCAGAGAAAGGAGACATGTGTAGAGAAAGGACACTCGAGAAAATTCCTCCATGGGTCAAGGTGTCAAGACGCAAAGGCAAAGTGCTACAAGGCTTGTGTATAAGGCATGCTTCACAAGTTCAGTTGAGAGAAACATGGAGTTGGCATCAGGCCAAAGACACAGGGATGAAAATGCAATTGATAGGACACAATGATAACGCCCTTCAATGTAATTTTAAATGAGCCAAGAGAAGGTAATCTTGGTGGTTTTTCATTTTTAGAGTCTAAAAAAGCGCAAAATAAGACTCCACTGGGGTACCTTTTTCGGGGATAGTCTAGTCGGCTCAAAAAATGGATAAATTAACACCGAAAATATGTCTATTCAAAACCATTTTAATGAGTGTGAAAAAGACAAGATCAGTCGAAAATATTTTCAATTTTAAGGAGTCTGAAAAGAGCTTAACTATGGACTCACTGCCTTTTTCTAGATTTAGTCTCCTTAGCCCGAAAAAGGTGAAATTTCCTGAGGAGAACTCTCTCGACGAGACGAATATCCCGAGGTGTACCTTTTTCCTCCTTAATCTACAGGCTGGAAAAAGGGGTAAACTCATGCCAACAGATGTTTTTCTAAACCAATTAACAAGTGTGAAAGAACAAGGTCACTCGATGATCTTTTCAATTTTAAGGAGTCTGAAAAGCGCTTAACTATGGACTCCGTAATGGATGTTATTCTGGACCGGTTTAATGAGTGTGAAGAAACAAACTCACTCAACGATATTTCACTATTAGGGAGTCTGAAAAGAGCTTAACTATGTACTCCATGGGGGTTCCTTTTTTGTAAATTTAGTCCCTCAGGCCCGAAAAAGGGTTAAACTTATACTTGAGAATACTCTTCTAGCGAACTGAAGTTCTTAGAGTATACCTTTGTTTGTACAATTGACCATCCAGACCGAAAAGGGGTAAAACACCGCTGGAAAGACATGCCTTGAAATTTTAGTTTGGTGAGTGTGAAGGGAAACAAGATCGCTCGACAATATTTTCATGTTTAGAGGGTCTGAAAAGGGATTAAAAGAAGACCCGTTTGTTTTTTGGGAGTCCCGAGGGTGAGGCCAAGAGTGATAATATATTAGACATGTGAAGGCTCAAACTTGTAATCAAGACAAGACTAAAAGGACTCCCGAGCCTATAGTTATTAGCGACGAAATGGACACCAAAATGCAACCAGGATCTACCTAGGGCATCCATGTGAGGGTAGGATCTACCACTAAATTACGACACTTCTAGAGCAACAATGACGGTTCTGTGTTGCAATTTGGTGGGGTCGATCCTATGGTAAAGTGAAAAAGACAACGAGGTGCAACAAGTGGAGGTGGAATCCTAACTTAAATGCACAAAGTTGGAAGAAAGACTTTTCACCAAAGGACCCTAAAAGTGCCCCAACTCCCAAAAAGTTTGCGGAACCAAAAGTAAAGTGTATCGTACAATGAGAAACTCAAGAACCATGTTACATGATTTTCAATCCAAAAAAAACGACAACGGGGGTCAAAAAATGACAAAAAGGGCCAAAAAAATCTATAAATAGAAGCTGGCGGCTCATTATCACTATTGCAAATTGAGAATTGACCAAAAAACCAAAAACACCCCTTTGTGAAAGAAGTTGATTCTGGGAGCTTCAGTGGACGAAACAAACTTCTGCTTGGACAAAGTAAGTACAAACTAGTCCCTCCTACATTTCCAATCTTCCTTTTTGCATTTCTTTTTGTTTTTGGAGGGGCTCACACCCTTAAAAAGGTCAGCGCTACGTGTATGCAGGCTATCCAAACACAACTTGCATATGCATGCGGGCAGAGAATATTCTACCCGCGTACATATGCGAATGTCCCCAATACAACCCACGTACATCCTCAAACATATGAAAAAATTAAAAATGCATCATTTGAATCTCCTTTGAACTTGTCATTTTGCAGAATGTATGTCCATTGGAGAGAGAGATCATGAGGACATTGATGCAATGGTCGAGGAAGGCCCTGCTGCTATCGCCGCATTAAAACAATGCAGGTTGTGGAAATTCTTTCGGTGTCCACTTATGTGGGCACAACCTAGGCTACCGAATGCCTTCGTAGATCATGGCACCCAGATGCAGAGGATTTTATGCTCAAGGGGCAATCATTGAATCCAATGACTGAAGAAATTTACTTCCTGAGTGGCCTCTCAAGGAGGGGTGAACCAGTCAACCTTCGTTCTTTTCCTCCTGGGCCACACAACATTGCTGAATTTATCAGGCAACACTGCGAGGCTGGAACAGATAAAGTGGGTTCCCAGGTATCGATCCAAAAAATCACCAACCTATCATTGAAAGTGATAGTTTTACTTATTGGGCAGATCAATGGATCCACAACTTTACATCAGGCCTCCCAGGCGCATACGCATTGTGCAGTACAATGCTTAAATGCACAAGTGTTCGATTGGAGTACAACCATGCTAGAGTGCATGAAGAGACAACTCACAGAGTGTCGTGGGTGGAACAACAAGAACTTCAGGTTCGAGATTTTTCTTTGCTCTTTCTTCTTCGAGAGGGTACCCAGTCTTTGTCCTTGAGAGACAATACGGGGGCACGTGGCCTCCTTCCTAGCAGTGTGCAGATGGACAACATTGTTTCCACGACAGGGGGGAGGGAGGACCATCGAGGCCTTTGATGATACTTTTTTCGACTAGTGGTCTCGATAGATTCCATCTATAAAGGACTACCCCTATGTCGAGATAAACTTCTCCAGATATCATGACATGCCCGTACCTCTAGGAGCGGAGTGAGGAGAATTTGGGACGTTTTTCTTTTTAAAAGTTTTTTTTTTTTTTTTTAATTTTGATTTCTTTTTTATATATATCATTTTTTTTGTGTACCAGAGCACCTGAAAACTATGTATTTTTTATGTTCAAATGTGGGACCAGTGCATTCAACTGAGTTTTTGCCAAGCAAGCATCATCCACGACCAGAGGAAGGAGCACCAGCGGCCGTCAGAACAATAGTAGCAGCGGGGGTACCTCCTGCCGGAGAGGCTGAGAGATTTTTAAGACGAGTGGAGCGAAACCTGACCGCACTCACTCGTACTGTGCCTATGGCTGAGATTGAGGATATTCCGCCATCTATGCAGCCTCATATTGTTGGGGTGCCATGGACCTGGGTCCAACTATTTCGGCATTTGGAAAACATTGTAGTCCACTATGGAAGGGCCAATAGGCCTCGTGCTTAGCTTAGGGTGGACCATTTACGTGACGATGGCACTTTTTGTATATTTTTGAGGGCATAATCCCCGCATTATATACTAGACTCGTTATTTTTTGAGGCACTTGTGCCCACCTATGTACTCTAATAATTTCGATATATATATATATATATATATATATATATATATATATATATATATTTACATCTTTTTGTCTTATGGGTTACATTTATTTACAAATGTATTTACATGTGTATGTGTGTGCTTTTCTTTACATGTGTACAGTATGCCAATCTAATATTTGATTAGCTAGAGTATCCATCATCTGATTTAGTCTCCTAGGAACATGGATATACATAATGTAATCAAAGAAACATTCTAAGAGACGTACCCTAAGGAATCGTCGATGTAGAGTACAATCGTAAATGCAGTAAACCCCATTTAACTGGGACACAACCAATTGTGCATCTAAGTAGGTCAAGAGGTAAGAGATACCATGTGACAAGGCATCATGAAGCAACTTTATTACTGCACTGTATTCAGCGACATTGTTTGTGGCATCAACTAAAAAAATACCTCCAGAAGATAACCACTGGCCTTGAGGTGTGAAGATTACCCAAGCTCTGGAAGCAAGCCTCCGAGTGTGTCGGCTAGCACCGTCTGCAAATCCAATGAACATGTTCTATTCACTTGACATCTTCCACAGTGAAAAAGACGACATCAAAACGAAACGTCCATAAGACCAGAAAGGAAACAAATAAAAATGTATAAGAACTATACATATGTACAAGTAGTCACCCAGGGCGACCCATCTACGAGTAATACTTCTTGAGGTAGAGCCCATTTCTAGGCTCTGCTAAAGAGTTCCCTTCAAAATAAACCAGATGATAAGCACCCTTCTTTAATACTTCCTTCATAATGAACAATCCAAACCACATGGGTTTAAAATTTTTGCCCCCAAGGGATCCTTATCTTGTTCATAGACCACGACAAGGTCACCTTTGGAGAAAATATGAGGAAAAACGAACTGATCATACTGACACTTGACTCTTTTCTTGTGAGCCTCGTTAGCCAAGGCTACATCACATCATTACTCATCAAGATACTCGAGATATAATAAGTGTTCCTCAAGTGGTGAAGTGTCTGGCAATAACTGTACTACCAATTTAAGAGATGGGATCTAGCATTATATAGGCAAGACTGCCTCCAACCCATAAACAAGTTCAAAAGGTGAGAAACCAGTGGAAATCTTCATAGATGTTCAATAGGCCCATAGTGCTGAGTATAACATCAAATGCCAATTTGACTTGGCTGAATTGATCATTCGATGTAGAATGGTCTTGAGAGATTTATTCATAGCTTCCACCTGACCATTCACTTGTGGGTAGTAAGGTGATGAGTGTTCTTGCCTCAACCCAAGATTTGATGTTAATTTAGACATCATTTTTTTTTGAAAATGACTACCATGGTCAGTGACAATCTCCTTCGGGACGTCGGACCTTGTTATTATCTGATTAAACAAGAAGAGAGATGTTGTCTCTCCATCATACTTGAACGTTGGCATAGCCTTGACCCACTTAGTAAAGTAGTTTACTGCTACGATGATATAATGGTGCCCCCTGGTTGAAGGGGGTTGGCATGTAGTATAATCAATCCCCCACTTGGTGAAGGGGCAAACTGTGATGACATGAAACATAGGAGCATGGTGTACCCTCATCTTCTGTGAGAAGATATGACACAGGTGGCACTTCTTGACTGATTCAACACAATCTTTGATTAATGTCGACCAATAGTAACCAGCTCGTAGAATCTTTTGGGTTGTTTCCAACCCAGACAAATGACTTCCACATGATCTAGTGTGGCAATCGTTAAGCACGAGTTCCACTTCTTCATGAATGAGACATCAACGAAGGATGCAATCTACACCTCGATGATACAAAGTGTCTTCGAGAATGAGATAGTTCTTGGCCTGATGGCATATACGTCGACGTTCATCGCGAGAAGAAGATGCAGGGCACTTCAAATTCTTTAGATAGACTAGTATATCTCCATACCAGGGGTCCGAAGATGAAATCAGAAAAATATCTCCTTTGATCGATTATTCTTCGGATGTGACATCACCTGATTCGATCGAAAGTTTCGAGATGAGTTTCGCAAAGACCAAAGACTTTTTAGATTTCGCAGACAAAAAATCCAAGTCAAACTCCTGGAGGATAAATATCCATCTACTGATCTTTATGTCGATTACTCATCATGCGAACACTTATTGAAATCGATTTACGACGACAATGACGGTGGTTTTGCGAAACATGATATAATTACAGAACCGTTGGACAGCATGTACTGCTGCTAATGCAAGTTTCTCAACATGAGAGTAGTTGAGTTCTGGTCCAACTAGGCCTCGGCTCAGGTAATAAATGACATGTTCTTCAAGAGAATCATCCTCCTGAACCAAGACCATACTGATGGTCAACTCTGCAGTGGCCAAATACAATAAGAAATCTTTATTATAGTTGGGTGGCCGAAGCAGAGGGGAAGACATGAGAGCACATTTCAACTCTTTGAAAGAGCGTTGAGAAGCTTCATCCCAATGGAAAGGAACACCCTTCTTCAGTAAACACATAAGCACTTTTGTGATATCAACATAGTTTGCGATAAAACACTGAAGAAAATTAGCTTTTCCCTGTAAACTTTAAATCTGAGGAACTGTGCACGGGGGAGGCAATTGAAGTATCGCCTCAACCTTTAGAGGATGGACCATGATCCCTGTTGTTGACACTATGAAACCTAATAGTCGACTTGACGTCACGCAGAAACTACACTTGTTTGGATTCAAGCGAATCCGATAGTAGCTATATCGCTCAAATATAAATCAGAGGTGTGTGGGATGATCATCTCTCTTACGAGATCGTGACACTAAATCATCGAGATAAGCCTCAACTAGGTGTTTTATATCGTGGAAAGAAAAAGACATGGCCCATTGAAAAGTGGCTCCAACATTATTTAGGCCAAAAGACATCTTTCGATAAGCAAATGTACCCCACAGATAGATAAAAGTTGTTTTATGCTGGTCCTCGGGTTTAATCTGTATCTAATTGTATCCTAAGAAACCATCCATGAAAGAAAATACCTCACAACCTGCACATTCATTGACGATATGATCAATGAATGGGGTGGGGAAATTATTCTTTGGAAAGGCCTTATTCAAATCATGAAAGTCCGTACATACGTGAATCGTTCCCTACTTTTTGTTGACTAGAATGGGGTTTGACACCCATTGAGTCAATTGGATGGGGTAGATGAAACCAACTTTGAGTAGTTTCTCTACTTCATCCTTAATAACTGTTGCTTTCCGAGGATTAACTGGATGAAGCTTTTGCTAGACCGGCTTGGTGTCAGGATAAGTCATGATTTCATGTTCAACAATTCTTGGATCAATGCCTAGCATTTCCTCGTAAGACCAGGAAAAAACATCGCGGAATTCTTGAAATAAATCTTTATACATTTGAATCTCCTCAAGGGAACAATCCGCTCTGATGAAGACATTCTCAACGATGCTAGGGGTTCTGGAGATATTGATAGGTGTTGTTTTAGCGATGGTTTCCATATTATCCTCAGCATAAACTACATGTGTATCCAGAGGATTGATAGGACAAGACCTGTCTCCAGTCATAGTCAACACAAATTCTCCAGACTCTATTCTTCCTAACTCTAGGAGGAAATATGATCTATTATGGAGATCATCCTAGGGTCTGTCTGAACTAGTCAATGCCTCTAAAATCACCTCGTCAAAGGGAAAGACCAAGTCTAAGGAATCGGTAGTGGCAAGGGAAGCTTGAGCCCAAGAAGGCTCTAGAACTGGATCTAACTCTAGTGCAGGAGTCAGATCGGGGTTGGCTGAAGCTTGATGGACTATAGAGTACACAACTTCTCTCGCAGACAAGGGCATGGACATGCCATGATGCCCTGTCCCTTCCATCATGGCTGATGGGGAAGGAAGAATCCACAGATCATTAAAGTAAGTCATGCAGAACGTCGACACTGAAAATATTTCAGCTTTAGGCTGGTTAGGGACAATTGATATCATTTTGAAATCACCATAAGGAGGTGGGTAATCGAAAGTACCCATGAGAGGTGGGCACAAACCAACCCCCACGTTGACAACGTCGGGTTGTGGGTTATCAATCATCAGGATCGTGGAGGCCCCCGATGAAGGGTTAGGTCTGGAGAAGGACAATTGATCAATGGTCACAATTCGGCCATCATGTGGAAACAAGACGACCCGAAAAACTGTGGGTACCACTGCATTCATGGAATATGTCCAACTCCTTTCTAATAGGAGGTTGTAGTCGAGAGGTGCATTGACCACTTCAACTTCGACGCACATAGTCTTCCCTCTTAACTGCATGAGGAAAGAAGGAATGATTCCATGTGGTTTGAAAGAATGACCATCGAAAGCCATAAGAAGAGAAGGTGAAGGAGACAGAACGGGTTCGCCAATGGCCTTCCAACACGCCAATGACATCACACATGTCGAGGCACCCTCATCAACCATCGTATGAAAAATATTCTGGGTAGAAGATTTCGTGGGGTGAGCCACTACTATCTGAAATGCGACGTGTTATGGGAGATGAGGCTTCAAGTTAGTTGTATCAAGCATGATAGTTATGAGATTACATGTCTCAGTCTATCCTAAGGTAGATAACATAGCCTTTCTCTACGAAGGGCAGCTGTGGAGGAACTCCAAAGAAGACATAGCGTAAGGGGTTTGTGACAAATCCTCCACCACAGGGTAGTTCTTGGCGGTCCTCACGTTTGGATTATGTGAATCCTTCTTGAACTCCCCTTTCAGGATCCATGTCATTATTTCACCCATCATTCTATCGATCTAGAGAGGAACATTTGGGTTTTCAGCTTCTTTACCCTTTTTGGAAGTACTTCGCATTCCGTAATCATGTGCCCTAGTAGCTATGTGAGCTTCACCTTTCAACATATAGACATTCGAAGTCGAGCGATTGCTAGATGATGAAGGGGGTCCTTGATTGCCCCCATCCGCGTTCGAAGAGGCTTGATTTAAATTTTGCCCATGAGGAAATGGGTTTGTTAACACTGCAGGCTATTGTTGTGCCAATAACTTTTGGGCCTCCGCGAGTCAAGGGCATAGGTGAGTCGAGTGGTCTTCCACATAAAGTTTGCATGGATAATTCGACTTCTTTTTCTCTGTGTTTCCCCCACCAACATTATTGGTGGGTTTCTTATCCTCCTTACCCTTCTTTCAATGTTTTTTATTCCTTTCAGCCTGTTGGTTGGCCTTTGGGTTCGTCGATTTCACGTTGTGTACATCCAATGTATGAGAAGGGGGAGCAACTGGACTAGGACTTGGGCTGGCCACTGTCTATTGTAAAGACAATTGTTGCAATTGGTTTGACAACGGATCAGTGGGATTTTCTTGTGCTGAACCAACAATGTCATCAACATGTGTTCCAGACTTGTATCTGGTCTTATCAAGAATATACCATGGCACATCTGGAAAAAATTCATAAAGCAAACCAGACCGAGAGTAAATCAACTCTAGTTGTTGAGCTCTCATTATCGCTTCTTCCTCCGAAAATACTCTTGATGTTGCTATGTCCTTGTATAGTTGGGGTACGAAAGACTTAAGGAACCATTCCAACAGGAATGCTGGTGGAAGTTGATGCAGGAGCATCGCTCCCAATCCAGCCATGTGCCAGCCAGCCAGCCCACTCAACGCATTCAAAGCGCGCATTCAAGGAAGACAGGCGCCATTCCTCTCACATTTTGAATTGGATTCCAATGTAATTAATGTATGTAAGGCCATGGATCCATAGAGCCCTGCCTTTGAGCAGGCGTTAGTTAGGAGTAGCCTTAAATGGTTGTAGGATGGATCTAGCTCTGATCTGGACTAGACAACCATTAATTGTAAATTCAATATAATTGAATAGAGTAGGTGAGATGGAGTGAAGAGCTCAAAGAGCCCCCTCATGTAAAAGATATTTTGGATCTCATTCCAGAGTAGCGAGAGGATAGAGAGGAGAGGAGGATCCGAGACTCTGTTGAAGTCTGAGCTCAGGAACACCTTGTAAAGAAGGCATTTTACATTAATACAATCAGAGCAGTTTTTCCTGCATGTTATTTTGTGTATGATGAATGTCTTCATGTGTGTATTTATATGTTATAGATGTATGATTAGGTATGCATTTGCAGGGACAGACAAAATTCATTGTCTGTTGGGTTCTTTGATTCAGGTTGGGTTCTTTGAGGCTTCATGCCAAGGGGGTGTGACAGAATGCTGTGGGTTCTAAAAGCCAGTGCCTAGATGCACTTCTGAATTCTGTGGAATTTGGGCAAGGACGTGCCAGAAGGGCACACCAGCTGAAGTTTAAGATCAGGAAGGAATCCTCAAGGTTGCTGAATACCTTGAAGGTGGGACTGTGCAGAGGAAAGAACAGAAGAAGACAGAATCTATGAGGAAGAGAGATCACTGGAAGATCTCATAGACTGCCAAGGGGGCAGAACAAAAATTTCCAATTGCTAGGAGGGAAATGAGATGAGATCGCTGCAGGATATCATAGACTATCAGGAGGATAGCAGCGAGTTTTGATGTTTCCAAGAGGGCAATAAGATGAGATCTGAGGATCTCATAGACTGCCAAGGGGGCAACAGAGAAATCCCATACTGCCAGGAGGGAAAGGGAGAGCAGATGAGCTCAAAGCTGAGTTCACATTAGCAAGATGAGCTGACAGAGGAAGAAGATCAGAAGGGCATCCTGATCATTGGAGGAATTTAGATATTCCTACCACTGAGCCTAGCTAAGGCCAGAACATGCGTTGCAGAGGCAACAACAACAGAAAGACAGCCAGTGGTGACTGTCATGAAAAAGGAGAAGATGTTAGAGACTGCCCAAGCAAAAGAGGAAAAAGAGCATTCCGAAGAATGACTAGATAGCTTCAACTAGGAAGCTGAAAAAGGGACAGCTGCAGGACTGAAGCTGACAACAGAAGGAGAACATGGAAGTAAGATAATTACTCCATGGGAGATGGAGCTGGAGATGCTAGAGGATTGGCTGAATCTAGAGCTAGCGAATGACTGCCATGAACAGACAGTCAGGAAGATAATTGAAGAGGAGCATTCCAAGGAATCGCTCATAACTTTTAGTCAGGGAGTTGAATAGGTGATGAAGAATATAGTACTGAGGTATGCAGCGGAATATGAGAGAAAATTCCAGGCTGAGGAGTAGCTGGAAGAAGCTGGAGACATGCCAACAACAGAAATAGTAGCAATAGAACTACCACAGGAAGAAGCTGAACACAAGCTCAGTGATAGGACTGCAAAGATGAACTTTGCAGTAGAGTGGAAACTTAGTGCCATAGGGGAGGAAGAAGATGGCATGGGAGATCATGATGATCTACCCACTGACGAGAAGATAGAATTTCGGCCGAGGAGACTACATGAACAGAGCCAGCTAGAGCAACAGCTGGACGAAGAGATCGAGCAGATCAGGAGGCTGATGTTGAAGTCAACACATGAAGATACCAGTGGAGAGAAGTTGGGAAGAAAGGAGACAACAACAACAGCAATGGAGCAATGGAAGCAGTAACAAAAATAGAGAGATGGAGCAGAGAGACAACTCCAAAGAGTTGTTTGGTATCTAGGTGGATTTTGACAGCCATGCTAGGAAGCTCATGAGTAGGAGCTCATGAATTTTTCATAGCAAATGAGTATGATGCAGGAGAATCACTCCAAAGCCATCCATGCTCCATCCAGCCAACCCACTCAACACATTCAAAGTACACATTCAAGGAAGAGAGGCGCCATTCCTCTCACATTTTGAATTTGATTCCAATGTAATTAATGTATGTAAGGCCATGGAACCATAGAGCCATGCCTTTGAGCAGGTGTTAGTTAGGAGTAACCTTAAATGGTTGTAAGGATGGATCTAGCTCCAATCTAGACTAGACAACCATTAATTGTAAATTCAATGTAATTAAATAGAGTAGGTGAGATGGAGGGAAGAGCTCGAAGAGCCCCCTCATGTAAAAGATCTTTTGAATTTCATTCTGGAGCAGGGAGAGGATAGAGAGGAGAGAAGGAGACAAGAATCTTTCGAAGTCTGAGCTCAGGAACACCTTGTAAAGAAGGCATTTTACATTAATACAATCAGAGCAGTTTTTCCTCCATGTTATTCTGTGTATGATGAATGTCTTCATGTGTGTATTTATATGCTGTAGATGTATGATTAGGTATGCATTTGCAGGGATAGACAAAATTCATTGTTTGTTGGGTTCTTTGATTCAAGTTGGGTTCTTTGAGGCTTCATGCCAAGGGGGTGTGACAGAATGTTGCAGGTTCTGAAAGCCAGCGCCTAGATGAACTCCTAAATTATGCGAAATTTGGGCAAGGACGTGCCAGAAGGGCGCACCAGCTGAAGTTTAAGCTTAGGAAGGAAGCCTCAAGGTTGTTGAATACCTTGGAGGTAGGACTGTGCAGAGGAAAGCACAAAAGAAGACATAATCTCTGAGGATTTATGTAGAGCTTTTCCAGGAGGGCATTGAGCAAGTGCACAAAGTGTACAGGAGAACTCTACTTAGAGTTCGTTGAAGGGAACAAAATCACTGAGGGATTCTACAGGAGCTCCGCTAGGAGGGCGTTGAGTAAGTGCCAGTTTACATAGGAATAACTCTTAGAGTTCTGAGGGAAAAGTAAGTTTCAAGAGGATCTTCACAGGGTTGCTAAACACCCTGTAGGCTCAGCAAGGAGTGCTTGAGCAGGAAGTTTCCAGAGGGTATTTCCATCCTTTCAAGGAGAGAAAGGAACAGAGATCATTGGGTTTGAGCAGTTGAAGCTCAAGGAGGACAAAGACTTGTGCAAGGAGTGCACCAGGCCAACACTTGAGTAAAGTGTTGACAGACAGACAACCGTCTGAAGGCTCATTAAGCACAAGGAGTGTGTGCAGGAAGAACTTGTTTCAAGTTCCTAAGCTCAGGACAAATAACACTTTTGTGTGTGAAAAGACTCTGCAAGGAGTGCAGAAGTTGATAAATCTTTCAAGGTTTCAGAGAAGGATAAAGCTCAGAAGGAACAATGCCTTTGTGCACAGAGCTATAGCTGTAAGGAGTGCAGGAAGTCGGGGAAAACTTTGAGGTTTCATAGTCCCGAAGCTAAGGAGGAGGAGTGTCCCAAGGAAGAAGAACGAGGCTAAGGTTGCAGGAATCGTAGGGAGTAGAGGAAGCAAAGGCCAAGACCTTTGGAATTTGGAAAATATTCCAAGGAGAGGGAAAAAGAAGTGTAGACTCAAGGGAGAGCACAACTACCACCGGATCAAATAGAGGAAAATATTTGGACCATCGAAGTTTCACGTCCAGGTGCAGGTAGGATAGTGCAGCGCAGGAGGAAGAGATCTGGGCCGTCAGATCTTGCACAGATCGCCGATCGTCGTTGGATCTGGGAGAAGGTGTGCACGAGTTAAGATTGTGCATGAGATGAGCGGAGGCTCATCAAAAGTCCTGAAACAACAAACACATCAGGATTTCAAAGTTCAGAGAGTATACCATATAGGGGTCGTGGAGTTGTTGCATCGCGATCTCCTGATCCATGAAATCCCAAAAGAATCGGGAGCGTCAATTACTCAGGAGGACACGTGGCAACAATCCAAGGACCCATCGGGGTTTCGGATATTGGGAGTCTGAGAGGTAAGATACCAGGAGACTAAAGGTCCTGGGCCATGAAGTTCTGAAATATCGGGACCGTCCAACAGAAGGATATGTCGTGGCGATCGAGGCATCGGGAAAATCTCCCAAAGGAGAATTCGACATTTCGACTACCGAAAGATGCAGGGGTGAGAGTTCAGAACTCTTGACCCACGAGATCTCAAAAGGACCTCAGCCGTTGGATCAGGGAGGCTCATAGCCGTTGATCTTGCTCATGAGGAGGAGGACTGGAGTTTCAGTATTTCGGTACTTTAGTATTTTGGTTACCAAAAGTACAAGAGGGCAAGGAATTGTTGTGCTGGGATTTGCGAAGTTACGAAATGTAAATTCTCGAAAGAACAAGAGGAGTATTGTCAGGTCACGAGACAGGATCAGGCATTTTGGCATATTGGGATTCGTCTTTTCGGCGATCTCAAAGACAAGGAGCAGGGCACAGGGTGATGGAAACCCCGAAGTCACGAAACGCGACATAAGAAAGTAGTGGGGCTGCAGTCACACTTGGGATCAATATTTTGGGGTTCAGAACTTCAGAAGTTTCAAGGACCAGAGGCTAGACGTTTTGACGTTGGAAGTCCCCAAATCATGAAACACGACGAGCCAGGGAGATGAATCTTTAGAGGAGAAAGCTGGGATCGAGATTTCGACATTTCGGGAATCAGCACTTCGGCTGTCCTGAGGACTAAGAGCCGGGGCTCTTGATATTGGAAATCCCAAAGAATACTGCGGTCACGGGAAAAATAGGTCACATGGACAAAAGATCGGCCAGAGGATAATCACCGTGGTAAAGTCATTTAGACATTTCGGTAATTCAGAGATCAGAGGATTGAGGAGGTAGAGTCTCTCGACATCAGTACTCAGGAAGTCCCAAAACCCGAAATTACTTTTCGGGAAAGGATCACGGTCGTGTTGGAGGCCGTGGGGAAGTTAAAGGACTTGTGGGTAGAATGTTGAGGTTCCGATAGGGATCCAAAGGAGCCACTTAGGCTTAGAATTGAATTCGTGAATGATCCTTAGACCGGGAAGTCGTACAGAACTTGCTGAGGCAGGGGGTGCTGCATCAGAAGTGGTACTTTAATCAAACTCTTTCGGCGCCGCCATTCTCGGATGTGATCAGAGATATGGTCAACCTTTGTCTTCTCAAATTTGGCCAACAATTCTATGCCAACATCATATCTCATAGGTAATTGAAAATGGTTTAATAAAACCATTTCCAATTCGCCAAAAGTAGAGTATCTTGAGCGGTCGAGCTCGATTCACCATTTTGCAACACTCCCGATAAGAGTGCGTTGAAACAGGCGCAACTGGACGGAGTCGTCCCTCAAAGAATTGGATGAGCACCATCGGTGAAAGGTAGTCACATGATCACCTGGATATTCATTAGGTTATCCTTTAAACTTTGGAATGTCCGAGGGAAACTTGGTCGGCATAGCAGGCCAATGTGGATCGTGACAGATTGAGTCCTTCAATAATATTGACAAGTTTGGCAAATGCAAAGTTTCCAAAAATGGTAGCTTAGGTTGTTGAGTATGTACAAGAGGATAGGAGCCTGGGATTTGGCTGGCACCAGGCTGCCAGGAAAATTTAGGCTACTGGCCTGGGTTCTGGTAAAAACCATGGCCTAGGCTGACATTCAGATGTTGCGCTTTTTGAGATGTCAACGACTGACTCCCATAGTAGGATGTTGAGGGCTGATATGGGATTTCTCCTAACGTAGTGTTCCAAATGTTCTAGAAAGGGTTTCCCTCTGCCAATCCGATGAGCATAGGTCTCAAGACTTTCCCGGGGTTCCATTGACCATGGAAGGGGTTGCCCCCGATTGACATCCCTGACGAGGGAACTAATCCCTACCACAGATTCCAAGGTCCTTGAGAAGTGTGTGCCCCCTGTGTAGGATTAGTACCCTGTGCAGGATTTTGTGATCCAAAACCAGGGTTTCCCCCGACCGAGATGGTAGCTGGCGAGAATGCGTTGTTACCGAATGCGCCGAACAAAGAGAACAGAAAGGAACCCACTGGTGTGGTCTTAGAAGAAGGTCCTTGACTACCTACTCCGAACGAGTTGTAATTCATGTTTGGCGAGGAGGGCTGCTGAGAAGCACCACTAAGCGAGGGGTACGATGAAGGTATATGAACCCCGCCATAAGGGAAAGTGTTATAGGGGGCTGAAGTGCCCCCCATGGACCCTTACAGAGGAGCGTTAGAGTTCCCTGCCCCTAGATCCAAATTCTGTAGTGTGGAGTAGGAGAGGACCGAGTTCATGTCAAAGTTGGGCATCTTGTATGAAAGCAGAGGGCCTTTCGCACTCTGCGTAAATGGTGACGTGATCGCCGCCATGGACGGAATCAGACCAGTGCCCGAGGTAGAGGTGGTCTAGACCATAATGGTACGGACCTGTGAAGGTGAGTTAGGAGGAAGAACGCCCCCAGTTGTGGCAACCGTAGAGGGAGTATGAGGACTCCCTGATGAAGTAGTAGCATTTGCTTCCATCACTTCTTACAGGATTATCTGACGCTCGTGATGTGTTACCCTTGGAGGGGAAAGTTGTATCAGAAGTGGTGTCGACAAGTCGGTGATCGGGGAGTTATACAGACCGAGAGCTTCTGCTCCAAGGTTAGAAATGGTCAGACCCTCTGGAAACGAATGTTCTCCTCTCATAGATGGCTCGGGTATAGTTTCCAGTGGCCCAATCACCTCAAAAGACCCTTGTGAGTCTAGTCTTCGCCTTCGCGGCGACGGTGGTGGCTTCAAGATAACCGGTGGCAGGCCCAAGAGCCTTCATAACCAGTGGATCTCTTTATCTTCCATTGTGGGTGAAGATCAATGACACACTAGGGATTTATAACGTTGAAGACCAAAACATGCACTAGAAAAAGTTCCTAGAGATAAAGAAATCAAACCACTACAACTAGTTGGAAGAACAGTTACACCGGCCAACACTAGAGAAACTTACTGGTGCAAGTGCAACTCGAATACGGAAGCACCCTCTGGGTATACTTTGCAAAGTGTGGCCCGATTTCTTCCCTAGGTACCATGGTATACCCCCGTAGTCACCTGTGTACGTCCCTAAAGTAAGGGCAACTAGGTTGCCAGCTCGTGAACAACTACTAGGCGGGTACAGTCGACAGTTGGGTGGACCGCAATGAGCAAGGTATCAAGACCGAAACTTATCAAGGGTATTGAAAGAAAGTTTTCTGGAAGACGACTGAGGACCTTAAACATATTCGAGACCCACGAAGCTCCATGGAAAATGCGATCAACGTAATCCCAAGATAAGTCCTCTATATGCGTTCCTCTGCTACAATTGGTCCGACTTTGGAGGGGTTATCTCCACTAGCTTTTTGCACGCGAACTCATGTTTAGCCCCTGTGTTAGAGGGGGGTCCCGAATGGTTTCTACATTACTATACTTTTTCACTCCCTAGCACAGACTCCTATGTTTGTTTTGTAGCCTTGAAGAGTTTTCTCTCCAACCTAAATCAAGGCTTTAGCCTAATCTAGTTAATGGACCCTACAAACACAAAGTCTAATAAATTTTAATTAAGCATTGATTTTGAGTGGTTTGTCTTAGTAAAAGGAACATAAATGAAACTGGTGATGTCTGTTAAGAGACGAAAGATAAGAACAAATGTTGGAAACAAAATTACTTCATTTTCAAGAAACAAAGATTTGCAAATTGAACACTCTTTAACCAACTTTTTTAACTAACTTTTCTCTCTAAGATATTTTAAAAGAAAAACTCAAAACTAAATTTCGCTCGACTGCGAGCTACTTAAAGTCCTAAGTATTCAGTAAATAACTTAAGAAATCACTCTTCTTCCTGAAAAAACAACTAACTTAATTACTTAACCAAACAAGAAACTGAAAACTTTTTTTTTTTAATGCTCCAAAATAAGAAACTTGAAAATGAATTCTTTTCTTTTCTTCTAAAGCAAGTAAAAAGGGAAAGCAATGACAAGACAAGACCCAAGAAAATGACTTAAGGCCTACTATAGATTGCAGGGAGTCATTGAAAGAACCATTGAGGCTGAGACAAAAAAGACTCACAGACTCATCACAAAACCCCTTTCAACTAAAACACAAGAAATCATTAAAAGATAAAGAAACCGACGTCAAACCTAGGGTCAAATACTATAACTCCAAAGACCAGGACTAAATCAAGAAACCTTTGAGAATTCAGACTTCAATTAGGGGAGAGGATGATTGCCTCTCCTTAATAGAAGAATTCCTGACATAGGCACGTTACTGACACTTAAGCAACTTGCGTATGTACGTGGGCTGTCCATAGGTAGGGATTGTATGTACGCGGGTAGACCTTCTGCAGGTCGCATACACCTATGTAACTCCTTAAAAAAAAAGAAAACAACAGTCAAAGGGACAAGGCAGGGAATACTGGTGTGGCAAACGATAATCCCTTAAAGACATAGTAACTTACAGAGAACTCAAAGAGGTAATTAAACCAATTAAAACACCCAAAAAGATACCCAAAAAACCCTAGAGGCTCCCCAGTATGGTCGCCAATTCTGCTATAGTGGGGAAACCCCCCGACAGACTACACTAGGGTTATAAAGTGCAGGCAAAGCTAACCGTCTAAAGTCTCCTACTTTTAACAACTATCCCGACAACACCCCACATTCATGCATAAAATAAAAATTATATGGATCCAGTAGTCCTACCTTGAACTCTGCATCTGGTGTCGATCCCTTTATGCCCAATCATTTCTCGACTGCAAATATCCTCCCAAGGCTGACCTACATTCACCAAAAGACAAACAAGAAACTACAAACATGCATTGTATATATGAATTAGTGGGTTAGATGTCATAAAAAAATGTAAATCAAACATAAAGATTAAACACATCATATGGTGGGACAACAAAAGTACTTCTTTATATTAATCTCACAAAGTCACTTACAAAACGAGATCGATGAATGCTCCTCGAACCCAGTCCCGGGCTCCTCTTCACCAAGCTCCAATTGCTTCCATGTATCATTATTTTCTCATACTTCTCTCTAGAGAATGGACATAGGCTTATGGATGAGGAAAAGGGGGCAAGAATAAGGAATTCTGACTCAAAACTCATAATGTGGCTGCAAATTCTTGGGGCAAGGGGGGAAAGAAAAAATGGGCAGAGTTTCATTGTTGCTATGTTTCTCCTTGGATTGGGATCCCAACACCTTCTTTTATATGCCAAAAGGATATTTATTCGGTTCGGTGATGGGATATGGGTGGCCAATTGGTTAGGAAACTACCCAAAAGCCCGTATTCCCTTGCAACTTTTGTGTGGTTACGCGGGATGTAATGGTGTAGCTAGCATACGTACGTGGGAAGTAGTGATGAAACTAGCGTACATACATGAGAAGTAGTGGTGCAGGGCATGTACATCTTCAAAAAAATTGGTTTTTAAGAAGAGCTATTTAGTATTGGCTTGGCAAAAATAATAAGTAAGATACCTGTTGCTAGGTATGCATGTCTGGTGCAAATTAGGGTTATAACAAAAACCAAGGAAAAAGAGCTAAAGGTAAGGCCGGTTTTAGAGGTTATCACTCAATTGTGGACCACCTTATCATTCTTAGGATCATTGTAGAGGAGTGTCGCAATAATAAAACCATTCTCCTTTGTTGTTTCGTTGAATTTAGGAAAGTTTTTGACACTGTGCCTAGGACTAACCTTTGGAATAGGTTAGAAGAGATAAAAGTTCCCTCCGGTTTGAGAGTTTCTTTGATAAGTATGTATGAGAATGTTATTGCCAAGTTTAGGAACACTGAGGGTTGGTCAGGATAAATTAACTACAATAGGAGTCAAGCAAGGTTGTCCCCTATACCCTACCCTTTTTGGCATTTACATTGCCATGTTAGAAGATAGTTTGGAAGCCATAGGTTGTGTTGGAACGACTCTTGCTAGTATAATAATCACCCTTCTTCTTTGTGTCAATGATATTTTTCTTATGGAAAGGAATCCCTATGACCTTAGTAAACAACTTATATTCCTCAAATACTTCTTCTTTAGTATAGGTATGACTGTGAACACCGACAAAACGAAGTATGATCATTAAATCCAACATGATCACCTACGATAATTTTGTATATGAAAATAATATCTTGAAGGAAATGCCTTCATACAATTATCTTGGAATTGATATTAATCACAAGCTCAATTGGAACTATAACATTGAAAAAGGGATAAATGGAGGGTGGAAACATTATTATGGGCTTGAAAATAATTTAAATTAGTAGACCTTTGGTTATGGGATAAGAAAAGACTCCTCTCTGAGACTCTTGTCACTCATATTATCTTATATGGATGTGAAGTTTCGGGACGTAGTATCTCTTGAGAATCCTGGGGAAAGATAGAGCATATGTTAGGGACCTAGCCCTTCACGTAGGTAGAATACTATATTTCCATGTAATAAAGGTCAATATTAATAAGGCCTAGCAATAAGGAAGAACAAGTCAAATGTAATAAGACTTAATAGAAGCTTCCACTTCTAAAAGGATATTCCTCTAGATTGTTCTTTTGATAGACATATTTAGTATAAATAGGAGTAGAGGGTATGAATTTTTTTGTCTTGGATATTATTTTAATAGAGCTACGCTCTGCTGGAGCTTTCCCCCTTGAAGAGGCAAGTGAACATTTCTCTTAGTAATCAAAGTGCTATTTCTGGTGTTATTATGGTATTATTCTGGTATTATTGTGGTGTGTTCTGGTTATATCATTGTTTATCTTCCATTTCTAGCTAATTATTTATGTTATGCATACTATTTTATATCTGGAATATTACAAGTGGTATGAAATCACCTTCCTCGATAGAAAATTGTGGGCTAATTTTTTTTCCAGGGTAGAGATGTATTTCGACGTATTTAAGCTACAAAGATCTGTCTTTACGCGCATAAACCCACAGTCAGGGATTCATACATGCAATAAATACAAGTCGTACTTAAGTGCACATCTTTTGGCCACCCTTGTAGCCCCTGTTGGTACCCCTTTGAGTGATAGTGCATCAGAAAACACCTGTATATGGATTGACCTAGATCTTCTGAATCCCTCCATAGATAAACCGATCGACCACCTGACTGGTATAGTGCCACCGAGAACAACACTCGAGAAGATACTCTCTAGTACCTGGGTAGTCGGGTAGTACGACTAAGGGCATAGCCTAGCCTCCTTAGTTGGTGCCCTAAGATATTGGGTCGAGTACTACTGTTGGACCCCACACGTATATCAGAGAGATATAGCACATGGAAAACCCTTGTCTATAGAACTCTTGAATACCCTAACCCTTGAAATTACTACACATTTCTTCCTGTTAAGCATTTGGGCATTTCATCACTGTAGTATTCTTTAGATAAGAGTATTTCCCATTCGATCCTGTTGGCACCATTATTTGAGACCTATATCATTGGATTTATCTCTTCGCCCTTATCGCAGTCATACCTATAATTTTTCAACAATTTTGTTTTCTCGTGGAACCGACCCCCTTCCAACACCCTTATTTGGGATTTACCCCATTGGATTCAACTCATCACCTTGATCGTTGTGATACACTTCACCCATAACCCATTTTCTATGTGGTCCCACCCGCCCCTTTTCGTGTTCCCTCTTCATCATGGACCACACCTGTAGCCAAGACTTGGAAGCTCGCTTCAATGCCTTGCACTCTAATTTCACAGAAACCCAAAAAGAAGTGAGACAACTTAGTGCCAATATTTCTACCATCAATAAAAACATGCATTCCTCCACCAACTCCAAAATAGAGGACCTCAAACAAGACCTCAAACAAAACCTTGCTACCCAGCTTGAGTCCTTCACTGTGATGATCTGTGCCAAGCTGCATACCCCTGCAGATCTTCCCTCATCTAACCCACCTTTGCAAACCGAAGGTGAAACTTCATCTCATTCCCAGAATTTTCAGCCCCATCACTTTCGGCGTGACCTACGCCTTCCATGTGTGGATGTGAGAAAATTTGATGGCTCGGATCCCACTGAATGGGTAACTCAAATGAAACATTATTTCTCTTTGTATGGCATTACAGATGAGTTGGCCAAACTCCGGTATGTTGTTCTCCATCTAGATCAAGAATGTTGGAAATGGAGAAAAAATTCCCGCCAAGGGTATGTGGCTTGGACACACTTTGTGGTAGAGCTTTATGAATGATTTGACACTGACACCAACCATTTACGCTGTTTGAAAAAGTTGAAATAATCTGGCACAGTGGAGGACTTTATAGCCACTTTTGAGTGATTGGATTTTTGTACAGAGGGCATGCCTGATGCTTTTTTACGAGAATGTTTTATTAGTGGCCTAAAGGATGATATTTGTGCCCATGTCCTCATGGCTCGGCTTCAAAGTTCGATGGATTCTACTAAAATATCTAAGGAAGCACAACAGGTTGTCTCCTTTCAAAACTGAAAAACCCTCCTTATTCCTCGTACTAAACTAGTCACTCCCACTCCTCCTTCTACTCCAATAAATGTTGAAATGTAACAAGGGATGTCCTCATTCATGTTTTTGTGTTTTGTCATGGGGGGGACATAAAGTTATATTTCTTAGACATGTTTTATTTGTAAAGTGACTTTTTAAATAAAGTGATTTTATAAAGTGAATGTACTTTATAACTTAAGCCGATTTTAAGTTGTGGGACCCAAAAGTATTTAATGTGCATTTATTACTTATTTTGTAATTAATGAGGAGCATTAAATATCAGCCGTCAGATTAAACTTATGATAGCCATTACATTGAGTTGGTTATGTAAGTTAGATTTTCTTGGGAAAATAAAGAGTACATATACATGCTTAGGAATGTGAAAAGAACACACAGAAAAGACAAAGGAGAGAGATCAGATTTCTAAGCGAAATTTCTTGAGCATAGTTTTCAAAGCTAATTAGAGTGCATGGTTCCCAAGACAATGCAATCATAATAGTCCGTACAATAGAAGGAAGGACCGTCCGTACAGTGAGAAGACAGTCTGTACAACAAGAGGGAGGCAAGATTTCCAAGGAAGAAGTTTGTACAGTTCGTACTTTACTTGATGGCATGATTCCTAAGGTAGATTTATGTGCATTTATTGTTGTTGTTTGTTATCTGTACAATGATGCGATTTCCCAAAAATTGGGTTACTGTTTTGTTGGCACGTGTGGGCAATTGAAGCTTGATGGCACAAATTTCTAGAAAGAAATTAGATTGTTGAGATAAGTTGATTTGCATTTCTGATTTAGAGTTGGAATTAATAAATTTTTGGGTTGTAAGAAATTTCAGATCCGCTCTTGAATAATAAAAATAATCTCTCTAGGGTTTTCCCAACAGTGGGGTTTTTGCCCTAGTCATTGGACCAAAAATCAATTGTCTATTTGTTGCCTTATCAGAGTATGGGTCAATGATTTACTTGACTTAAGTGTTTTAGCTTTCAGTTGCTTTCTGTTCTAAAGACATTTATTAAAAGACTAAAATCTCAGGTTAGTCAAGTGTTTGACGAAATGTGTGAATGAGATATTTATGATTTTATCATTAAAAATCTTCATGATATCAGAGTAAGGACTCTGTAAGAAGTGCATTGTGTAGAATTTGATTTCAGAGTTGGGCAAAAGGGGAAAAGTTGTTTGAATATAGCTTCCATCAGACTTGAAGACCAGTTAGATAGCATTTCTAACTATTTTCAATGGAAGGTTAGAATGACAACTATTTTTAAAGAAAATAAACTGTGGGCTCTTGTCACTACTGTGATAGTTCCTCCCTCCAATGATCCTATTGCCTTGGATATACATGAATTCAAAGAGGCCAAATCCTAGAGAATCATTTTGGATGGAGTAAGGGATCCACTCATCCCACACCTGGTTGAAAAGAAGATAGCCAAAGAAATGTGGGAGGCACTGAAAAACCTATACGAGGCTAAAAATGAAAACCGTAAGATGGCACTCAAAGATAAACTGCATTCAATCAAGATGACCATGGGTGAGAGTTTTGTTCCATATCTTACCTGGTTGGTACAAGTTAAGGATGAAATGGAAGATGTGGGGGAATTCATCTCATATTCGGAGCTTGTGAGGATAGCCTTGAGAGGTTTTAAAAAGGATTGGGAAGTCTTTATGAAATGCATTGTGGGACGTGAAAAACTTCCAAATTGGAGCAGACTTTGGGATGATTTCACTTAGGAGGAGATCTAGGTGAATGGAGAGAAGGGAAGAGAGGGAGCTACTGAAGAGAACTTTTCTCTTCTGTCAAAGGGAAAGGGAAAAAGTAAGAAGGGTTCCAAGATTGACATCAACAAAGTTCATTGCTTTGCATGCAATGAATATGGCCACTATGCAGCACAATGTCCCAACAGGAAGGGGACAAAGGAGAAGGAGAAGGAGAAATAGGTAGCAACCTCTGTAGAGGTAAATGACTTTAGTGAGAAGTTTGAGAAAGAGTTTTCTCTTGTTTCCATTGTTTCTAGTGGCAACATCAACAACTTTGAGTTTGACAGGACTTGGATGGTGGACAATGGGGCCACTAGTCATATGACATGAATGTTGGACTCATTTCTATTCATATTTGAGATTGGTCCTGGTCATGTCGTGAATGAGACTCACCAGATAAGAGGAGTCGACAGTGTCAGGTTTCTGTTGGACTTCAGAGAGACCCTGGAAGTTGAAGGGGTGTTGTTTGTACTAGGGATGAGAGTTAATATACTCTTATTCTTGGCTCTGGAGGATGATGGATATGTAATCACTTTAGAACATGGTTATGTTCATATTCATGTAGTAGATGAGGTTCCCATCAGGACAATTCTGATTGGAGAACGAAGAGGCAGAGTATACACTGTGCTTGGCCAACATGTGAGATGTCAGTCAGGTTGGATATCTGACTTAGAGGGAGATCAAGAAGCTCAAAGGAATGTAGGTGTACCTGAATGTCAGTCCTCAGTTCAAGGATCTAGTACTAGCAAAAAGATAAACTAGTATGAGTTAAGCCAGTCAGAAAATGCTCAGAGACGAGATCGGATTTCTCGAAGTATCAATAGAAGACACAGTTCCACCAGACCAGTTCAGAGGCAACATTCAGGTTCAGAGGGAGAAACCACTGCAGATAGCTTGGAGTTCGAGAATGGTCTTGGAAGTGGGAATGTTAGGAGGACCTCCCTCTTTAAGAGGGAGTGTTGAAATGTAACAAGGGATGTCCTCATTCATGTTTTTGTGTTTTTTCATGGGGGGGACATAAAGTCATATTTCCTAGACATGTTTTATTTGTAAAGTGACTTTTTAATTAAAGTGGTTTTATAAAGTGAATGTGCTTTATAACTTAAAGTGATTTTAAGTTGTGGGACCCAAAAGTGTTTAAAGTGCATTTATTACTTATTTTGTAATTAATGAGGATCATTAAATATGGGCCCTTATATTAGACTTATGATAGCCATTACATTGAGTTGGTTATGTAAGTTAGGGTTTCTTTGGAAAAGAAAGAGTACATATACATGCTTAGGAATGTGAGAAGAACACACAAAAAAAGACAAAGGAGAGAAATCACATTTCTAAGAGAGATTTCTTGAGCACAGTTTTCAAATCTAATTAGAGTGCATGGTTCCCAAGACAGTGCAATCATAACAGTTTGTACAACAGAAGGAAGGACAGTCTGTATAGTGAGAAGATAGTCTGTACAACAAGAGGGAGGCACAATTTCCAAGGAAGAAGTTCATATAGTAATTGTTGGAACGATTCTCGAGGCAAATTTCTGTGCATTTATTGCTATTGTTTGTTATCTGTACAGTGACACGATTTCCCAAAAATTGGGCTATTGTTTGGTTGGCACGTGTGGGCAGTTGAAGCTTGCTGGCACAAATTTCTAGAAAGAAATCATATCGCTGAGATAAGTTGATTTTTATTTCTGATTTAGAGTTGGAATTAATAAATTTCCGGGTTGTAAGAAATTTCAGATCTTCTCTTGAATAATAGAAATAATCTCTCTAGGGTTTTCCCCATAGTGGGGTTTTTGCCTTGGTCATTGGACCAAAAATCACTTGTCTATTTGTTGCCTTATCAGAGTATGGGTCAGTGATTTACTTGAATTAAGTGTTTTAACTTTCAGTTGCTTTCTGTTCTAATGACATTTATTAAAAGACTAAAATCTCAGGTAAGTCAAGTGTTTGACGAAATGTGTGTATGAGATATTTATGATTTTTTCATTAAAAATATCCATTAAAGATCAATAAATTGACTAGGGCCAAAATGGATGAACACCAACTCAAAGGCCTTTGTTATAATTGTGATGAAAAATATGTTCTCGGGCACAAGTGTAAGGAACAAAATATTTTTATGGCCATCTCAGAGGATGTTTTAGAAAATGATGTTGAGGCTCCCCTTTTGTTTGTGTCACCTGAACCCACTGACATGACCCCTCCTTCAGACCTTCTCGAGGTAGAACCGATAATTTCCCTAAATTCTCTCACTGGATTCTCTGCTCCCCAAACCCTCAAGCTAATTGGTTACATTAAGCATAGGAAGGTCATCATTCTTGTTGATAGTGGAAGTACCCATAATTTTATTCATCACCGCATCGCCCAAGAAACTAATTGCTATATCCGTGCCATCAATAATTTTCAAATCATGATTTCCAATGACGGGTCCATGAAATGTGGACGGCATTGTCAAAATGTGCATCTCCAAATTGGTGAGTACCACATGAAAAATCATATGTTTGCTATCAACAATGGCGGTTGTGACATTATGTTGAATGGATAAGGACTTTGGGTCCCATTCTCATGGATTTTAAGGAATTAACCATGCAATTTGACCGAAAGGGCCAACAATATAAGTTCCAAGGCATCACCATCGGTTCCCCGGAGATCATCAATTCCCATCGCATGGAAAATCTGCTAAAAAAAGGTCATACTGGCATTATTTCCCAACTCCATGCCATACAAGTCACTGAGACACCCTCTGTGCCACAGGACCTCCAATCCATCCTCTCTAAAACTCAAGTGGTTTTTTCCAATCCCCAAGGACTCCCTCCTTCCCGTGGTGTTCATGATCATTCCAGTTCCCTTGTCCTAGGAATCCTTCCTCCCAATATATGTCCCTATCATCATCCCTTTTCCCAAAAAAATGAAATTGAGAAAATTGTTCAAGAATTGCTCAGCGCAGGGGTTTTTTGCCCTAGTACGAGCCCCTACTCTTCTCCTGTGGTCACAGTACTTAAGAAATAAGGTTCTTGGCGCATGTGTCCTAACTTTTGCGCCCTAAAAAAACTCACCATTAAAGACAAATTTCCCATTCCTGTCATTGATGACTTCTTGGATGAATTGAGTGGCGCCCAATTCTTTACTAAACTTGATCTTCGTTCTGGATACCACCAGATTCGTATGAACGAGGAAGACATTCCTAAGATTACATTTAGAACTCATGAGGGTCACTATGATTTTTTGGTCATGCCCTTTGGCTTGTGTAATGCGCCCTCCACTTTCCAAAGCCTCATGAATCATGTCTTCCATTCTTTTCTCCGTCATTTTGTCTTAGTTTTCTTTGATGATATCCTCATTTATAGTAAAACCTGGACACCATCTTGCTCATGTGGATCGAGTTCTTCATCTACTCTTTCAACAACAACTTTTCTTCAAACAATATAAATGTGAGTTTGGCACCTCATAAGTCGAGTACTTGGGTCATCTTGTTGGCAAGGCCGGTGTCAGGGTGGATCCTTAAAAGATTGAAGCTATGCAAGATTGGCCTCACCCAAAGAATCACAAAATCTTGCGAGGATTTATGAGTTTAACAGGTTATTATCACAAGTTTGTTAAGAATTAGGGAAAGATTGTGACACCTCCCACTTCTCTCCTTAAAATTAGTTCTTTCACTTGGACTTTAACAACTGCTCAAGCTTTTCAAACCTTGAAGATGGCCATGTGCACCAATCCAGTCATGACCCTTCCAAATTTCACAAATACCTTTGTCTTGAAATGTGATGCTTATAGGAAATGAATTGGTGCAATCCTTATGCGAGAGGGTCAACCTTTGACCTTTACCAACAAACAACTGTCAGAGCCACATTTGGGAAAATCAATCTATGAAAATGAAATGTTGGCTATTCTGCATGCCGTGGATCATTGGCACCCTTATCTATTGGAGAAATGCTTCCAAATTAAGACAGATCATCAAATCCTCAAGTATTTTATGGAACAACTCCTTTCCTCTCCATAGCAACAAAAATGGGTGACTAAGATCTTTGGATATGACTACGAGATCATTTGCAAGAAAGGCAAAGATAATGTGGTTGCTGATGCACTTTACAGAAAATATGAAGATGAAGGGTCCATTTTTTCTCTTTCCTTCATTGTACCATATTGGCTCCAGGTTGTTCACCAGGAATGGCTACACGATCCAAAAAGTTCACATATGATACAACAATTGTAGGCCAATTCTCCAGTATCCCTAGGGTACTCTTGGCATAATGAGGAGCTTCGATACAAAGTCCATTTTTATTTAAGTAAACAATCAAAACTTAAATCCATGGTACTTTCTGAGCTTCATGCTACACCCACCGTTGGGTACTAAGGGTTTACCAAAACCTATGACTGGGTCAAACGTTCTTTTTTTTAGGATGGTATGAAACAGGACGTTCACAATTTTGTGGCTGAATGTGATGTTTGTCAACGCAACAGGGGAGAATCAATAAAATTTGTTGGATCATGTTGTCATTGATGCCAAAGGTTTAATTAATTGATGTCAAAGGATTGATATCAAGTGATTGATTGATGCCAAAGGATTGATTGATTGATTGATGTCTTGTCATAGCATAATAATGTAATATGTATTGTCCTTGATGAGAATGGATTGATGTCAAGTGGAATCATAGTCATATGATGATACATAGATGAAGATGGATCAGTGAGTTGTCATTGATACATGATGCAAAGATGAAGATGGATCGATGTGGTTTCTTTATATGATGCATAGTTGGTTTGATGTAAAGATGAATCATTATTGTCTTATCATGGTTGATAAGTTGCACAAATGGATGAACTCCAAAGTGGTCCCCTTATGGTGAAAACCATCACGGGAAGACACTTTGCGCTTAAGTTATCCTTGAAGTATGGTTGGAGAACCCATGCTTGAATGTGGAATAATGAGATGAATATCAATGAATTTGTTAGTGAAACTATCCTAGATGGATAGTGCTTGTCATGCCATTTCCGGTGGTATATGGAATATCACATAACTCTTCATGGTTTGAGAGTTATGGCCCTACAAAGATGAAGGACCCTCATATGTAGGCTTGAAGCCCCAAAAGGTCAAAGAAGTCAAAGAGCTTGCAAAGAATAAATTATTATTTAAATGGTAAAGAAAAGTGACAAAGTCAAGGAGGAATATTTAAATGGAGAACTTTCTAATTATGGAAAGTGGTTAACCTTAAAATAGGTTAAGTGACCTAGAAATAGGTTAAGTGACCCAGAAATGGGTTAAGTGATCTAGAAGTGGGTTAAGTGACCTAGAAGATGCTTCTAGGGAAGCTACTTGGAGAGTATAAATAAGAGGCAAGGGTCTCTTGTGAAATATATCTCTTGCATCTCTTTGTGAATCTCTTGAGCATGTATTGAAGATATATTTTGAGAGAGATATGATCTGGAGGATATCATGGATGCATCAAAGTTTTGACAAGTCTGAGATCATGACGAAAAAAGTCTTAAAATTTTAGAAACCCTAGTTTTTGAGGTATACACAGGCTGCAGTGAGCCAAGGAGAGTACATACGCGGGATGAATGAGGACATGGCACATACAGTGGATGAAGTCATGAAGATTTATGGTTGAGTTGATGACAGGATCTTGGAGACTAAAGCAAGTTCCAGATTTGCATTCTATGGGCTCAGATCTACCATAGAAACTCTAGTATGGTTACATTGTTTTCTTGATGGATACTCTTGCTTGATGTGTGGTGAACTCTTAAGGCATTCTTGGTATGGATGTTGTGATGTGGTTTGTGTTGGTTGATGGAGTGAGCATCACTCTTATGATTCAATGATGATATGATTGTTATAGTATGTTGATTGCTTATACATGATTGAGTAGCATTCATATTGTATGGTTGAGGAGCATGAGTAAGTTGTTGGAGAGATTGGATGTGTTATGACTTGTTATGGGTCAGATTATACGGTGAGAGACATAAGAAAATGTGATTGAAGGCTATAGAAGATCTGAGTGTGTGATGAAAAGAAAACCCTAGTTTCTCAGATGTGATACGCAGGCTGTAGTACAGAATGACCGTGTACATACACGAGATGTACTACTGGTAGGGCGCGTACACATGCGTGTTGCACTACCGAGAGGTCGCGTACTTGTTGATAGATCGATATTTGTTGAGGATTGTTGCCTCATCTCAGTTGGTGTTGAGGATGTAATCTAAGTCTTGCATTATAGAGATGGTGCTCTTGTAGAGTTGTACTCTATTTAGTTGTTGCTGATAACCCAAGCATTGTAGTCCGTAATAAAAAGAAAATTGTACATACATCTTGTGTTCTTTGTGTTCCTTGTGGTGATGAATTGTTGATGATATATTGCTGATATATGTCGTTGATATGTGTTCACATTTAACTGGTTATAAATGAAAACAATAAGTAATGAGTAAATGGTGATTGCTAACTAATGAGTTTTGTGAAGGGGAAGTTTTGGGAAAAAGAGTCCTACATTGTTCACCCCACCCTCTTAGTGTAGTCGGTGTGTCCAAAAATTGGTATCAAAGCAAGCCTTCACTATAAGTCTTAACAAGCTTGGAGGAGATCTATGGACACACAAATGGATGATGAAGTTCCAATCCTTGATGAGAAAACTATTCTACTTGGAGAATAGAGATGAGAGTGCATTTGAAGGAAATGGGAGGGTGTATTTGGAAGGCAACCATTGGTGGATCGGTTTTCTTGAATAACAAGTGAAAGTTTGCAGCTCAAAGGGAAGGAAATAAGAATGATGCATTGGCTCTCAAGACTATTCTTAGTGGACTCTCAAGCCCTATCAAAGAGAGCATAGGACAATGAACTTCCACCAAGTATCTATGGCTAAAGCTAGAGGAGATATATCAAAGAAAGAAGGAAAATATTGAAGACCACTCCATCAAGATCATAAAAGGTAAAGAATCTCCAAGAACTCTTGATTACATTATTTCTAAATGTGATGATGTTGACAAAAAGGAATATCTTGAAGACATTTCGAATGAAGGCAAAGAATCATGTGATGGTGTTGGTAAAAAGGAAGATCTTGAAGATATTTCAAATGGAGGTAAATAATCCTCAAAGACTCTTGATTGCAATGATCCAAAATGTGATGATGTTGATTTTTTCTCTACAAGTGAAGAAGAAAATCTATAAGTAGTTTGGATAGAATCAATTGATTGTTATCCCATGGAAGAAGTATAAGAAAAACTATTGGAGATTAAAGAGAAAGTTGAAAGAAGTCTATAAGAATATAGAAATGACCACTATTATATAGACTATAACTATCTTTTAGATAACACTAAAAAGTTTCTTAAGAAGAGTCAAAGGCACATCTTGAAGTTAAAGGAAATGCTCAAAGAACAAGAAGAGAGTAATAATACTCAATTATATGAAAAGGAAGAAGAGATCACAAGACTAAAGAAGGAAAAAGAAGATAATAAGGTAGATGATGAGATTAACAAAAGTTTTGAAATTATTTTTCATCTCAAGACCCAAATTGAAGAAGCCAAAAGAGTAGAGGAACTATTGAAGAATCAAGTAAATGAAAAGGAAGAGTCATGTCATAAGCTAGAATCTGAAGTGGTTGATATTAGAAAGAAAGTAGAAAAGTCAAACAAATTCTTGAATAGCTCACAAATCTTGAATGAGATCTTGGAAAGTCAAAGATCACCAAATGATAAATCAGGTCTTGGATACAAGGGAGAAGCTACACATGCTGAAGCAAACACCTCAAAGAAGCATGAGGTCATTCCCTCACTCTCAAAGGATGAAGATAATGTTGCAAGTCAACCATCTACACAAGACAAATAAATTTTCCAAAGAATAAAGCAAGGAAGACATCAAGAAGCCATCTTTACACCTCAAATGGGATGGACACCAAAGAAAAAGTATGAAAGTATTTTTCATGGTCAATGTCATTCATGTAATGAATATGATCACAAAGCTTTGGAATGCAGATCTTATGCAAGGATAAATAATGGAAGATTTCATAACACCATAAGGTGTTGGAGATGTGATCAAGTAGGATACATTGTTGTTCACTGTCACAACATGAGATGCTACAACTGTAGTGGATTTGGCCACAAATCCCAGGATTGATAGAACACAAGAAGAAAGTCCATGATGAGGACTTCATATAGCATGAATAGAAGAGTGAATGAAGTAAGGAAGGGAGACATAGTTGAAAAGATGGAAGCTCAGAGCTCAAGTTTTGAGAAGTAGGGACTCCTTCAGAAGTGGGTGAAGAATATTGAACAACCATAGCAGAATGGAAGCCTTGATGGAATCTCAAGTGTGTCATCTACTGAAGCATATGTGGGTGACAATGGTAGCAGTCATGTACATACATAGGCTAAACTTGAATAGGTCGTGTACATACACGAGATGTCTGTGCAGTAGGCTGTGTATATGTGGTAAAGCCTTGGGGAAAAGGCTATGCACATGGGTTGCAACTTGATGTGATTGTATAACTTTGTGTTGTAGGGTCGGACATAATTTGTTGCAGGTTCTGACATTGTTTGTTGTAGGTTTTCATGATTACATATTGGATTATGTAAAGTGATGATATAAAATGAAAGGCTATCTTGGATGCATGACACTAACCCATGAGTATGGATTGAGGCATTTTTTGTTGAAGAACAATGCTGGTTATGACAGTGAAGTTATGGTACCTTGGTTATGTGATATATCTTGATGATGCTAGCTAGAGATGTCATTGATCTATTGAAGAAAATTACTAGTACATGTATTGTTGGATGCTTAGTATTTGCTGTAGTGAATGGAGGATTGAGGCTGATCTATTGGGGTAGATGGATCATACATATTTGAGTTTCATTGATATGTCTTATGATGTATTATTAAAAGCATATTTGATGGATATATTGGTGCATGCATTTGGCACATGGTTGGACTACATATTGGAACATGTAGTTGGTGAGTTGATGAGGTGATCATGTTGTACATCATTGATGAGTCATAACTTGATCTATAGTTGATGCATGATTGGTACACTTCTAGTACATTGGTAGAGGCACCTACTAGCAGGTTGATTGGCACATGTTTTATGGTGGATTTGGCATACATACATGATGATTCATTTTGTTGTGGTATTGGTGCATGGTTGATGTACTTTCTTGGTACAAGTGGTGATACATGTTGATGTACATGTTTGGTACACTCATAGATGGTATATGTTTGGATGATAGTACTTGGATAAAATTACACCATTGGTAGATGAACATGATTGGCATATTGGTAGGTGCACATGGTTGGCATATTGGTAGATGTACATGGTTGGCATGTTGATGGAGGCATATGATTGGTATACTATTGGCACATGTTTTGGTACATGATGTATTTTTTCATTCATTGACATATCTTTTGCTTCATGATGTTTGGTATGGAATGAGTTTGATGCATGGATAGGTCCAAGGATCGTCATATGGTAGCATATTATTCATATTGCAGAGAAGATAGGGGGAGACATACCCATAGGGGGAGTCATTCTTCTTCCCATGATTCTAGGAGGAAAGAGCCCTATATTTGGAGAAAGAACACATAGGCATAGTTCCAGGGGGAGCAATGGTCACAGGGGGAGTATGAGCGATGTATCTTCAACATTACATCAGATTTATATCCCTTGTTCAAAAAGGGGAGAGATTATTTAGAGGAATATCAAAGGCATTCAGGTAGGGGGAGAAACCCCAAGGAGAGTTCAAGTAGGGGGAGCAATCCCAAGAGGAGAATGACCCTTTTCCATTGATGTCAAAGGGGGAGAGATAGTCACATTGATGTGATTGATGATTATTGATGAGGAGAGATAGTTACATTCATGTGATTGATGACTATTAATGTAGAGCATGCCTTGTCTACATGTTGACATCAATGATTGGTGTTGACATCAATGTTGGTATTTCCATCAATGCCAAAGGGGGAGATTGTTGGATCATGTTGTCATTGATTCCAAAGGTTTAATTAATTGATGTTAAAGGATTGATGTCAAGTGATTGATTGATGCCAAAGGATTGATTGATTGATTGATGTCTTGTCATAACATACTAATGTAATATGTATTGTCCTTGATGAGAATGGATATCTGATGTCAAGTGGAATCATAGTCATATGATGATACATAGATGAATATGGACTAATGAGTTGTCATTGATACATGATGCAAAGATGAAGTGTAATATACGAGATATAAAATGTATGCAGAACATAAATGAAATGCTAGAAATGGTAGAATAACAAAAATATAACTAGAACAATCACCATAATAACACTGAAATGATATAAGAATAACAACATAAATAACACTTTGATTCTAAGAGCAGTGTTCACAGGCCTCTTCGAGGGGGAAACCTCCAGTCGAGCAGAGCTCTATTACAATAATCTCCAAGCTAGGGTTCTCATACCCTCGACTCCTATTTATACTAAATATGTCTATCAAAAGAAACATCTAGAGGAAGATCCTTCTAGAAGTGAAAGCTTCTATTAGGTCTTCTTACATTCGACTTATTCTATTTTATTGCAAGGCCTTATTAATATTGACCTTTATTACATCATAATATATTGTTCTACCTATGTGCGGGTTAGGACCCTAACATGTCCTCCCCCTTAAAAACAACCTTGTCCTCAAGGCTTGAGATGTGGAAATTGTTGCAAAATGGTAGCTGGTTCCCAAGTGGCATCTGCTGGAGTTGTATCTTTCCATTGGACTAACACTTCCTTGATGGTTCTGTTATAACCCTATAATTTATAGGATCAACTGGTGACTGAAATGTTATCTCTTTAAGTGTTTTTGTTTTTCAAATGGTTTTGCATTCTGCAAATAAAAATAAAAGAAAAAGAAAAAGAAAAGAAAAAGAAAAAGAAAGGAAAAGACAAAAAAATAATAAAAGAGGGCATAAAAGAAATTCAATAGATCCCCATGAAATAACAATGACTTGGTCCATACCTTTCAAGCATGGCCAAGTTCTTTTAAATTGATGTTGATAGGAGTAGTGAATAAACTTGGCTAAACTGTTCAATCTTAGCCAAGTAATTTAGGTTAGTCAGTGAATAAATCTGACCAAACTGCCTAATCTTGGTCAAATAACTCTAGGATAGAGTAATTCCTTAGTCCAACAGTTTAATTTGGACTAATTGTCATAGGAAATTAGGTTAGAACGTAGGATAGTTTGCTTTGTCTAAATAAAACCAGCACGATGATCAATGTTGAACCATGTCTTTGAGGTTTAAAAGGTTTGATGTCTAACCCCTTGGTGATAGAAACATGGAAAAGCTCGGGAAAAACCCACAATATGCACTTATCCTAAGTGTTTCTGAGCACATATGCCTTCGCACTCACAGTTAAGAACAACGCAGGTATGGACGGCTCATAGGTTCGCGCCCAGTTCTACGGTCAACAAATCTTTCCGGACCCCCCGACCGTTCTACCTTTAACGGTGGGGGAGGGGGGGGTCCGAAATCAAAAATAACAAAGGTGCATATACACACGGCTCAGATGTGCGTGCTCAAATCCATGACTCAGATTGGATTCTGGACCCCCCCCGACCATTCTATCTTTAACGGTGGGGGGGGGGGGTCCGGAATGCTAGTTAACTATCATGCACAGATCTACGATTGAAAAGAAAGCGCGCAGATCAACGGTTCATGGTGTTTTTCGGACCCCCCCGACCGATCTATCTTTAATGGAGGGGGGAGGGGTCTGGAATGGAATATTCTTTGGTGGGCCCTTTTTCTCTATGTGGCATCAATTCATTGGTTCAAACTTCCACGACCTATCATTTCTGACATGCCCCGTCACCCCATGACGTCATCATCCACGTTTTTCCTAAGAGGTCACATCCCATTACTCTGTCAGTCCCCCTCCCCTTGTACGCCCTTTACAAGTCCTCTCACCAAGGTCACTCCCCAATCAACTCTCGCCACGTTGCCTGGTAGTATTCGTCATTCATTATTACCTGCCATCTCATGCTCCAAACAATTCGTTGGTAATTTATTACTGGCTAACTTATCCGTTAGCCCACCTGTCCCCCATGCCCAACAAATATTCATTCACTCAAAACCACCGTCTCCCTTCTTTTCTTCCATTTCTTACCGTGTCGTCTCACCAGAAAATACCTTTTCCTGTCGCACCAGATCAATTTTCCCCGTTTTCTCTCCATTTCAGTCAAACATCCCAAGCCACCATCATCCCCACTAACAAATGTTTGATTTGAAGGTATTTTTACAGTGATGGCGCCAAAATCAAAGAGGACAGAAGTGGAGGAAAATCCTTTCCTCCCACCCCCTACCGACCTCGACAGGATCCCCCTGGTCGACAAAGACCATTTAATTGTAGACACCAGAAGTGAGTTCGACTTCACGGACTTGCAGTCATGGCTCAAAGAGGTTTTCCTTGAAGAGAGTGATGAGATTGGTCTCTGGGAGTCGAATCTTCCTCTGTATCTGCTCCCCCAGATTCACCACTTTCCTGAATTCTCCCTCAAATGACATACCCATTATATCCTTGAACAAAGAGCCATTATGTCTTTGTCCAGAGAAATTCTTTTCCACATCACATCAGAAACCATTGACCAGATGTTGCATATACCCAGAGCTGAGTCCCCCTCACCTTTCAACCTCGAAATCATCACAGAGCTCTACCAGAAGCTGTTTTTCTCACAAAGAGCTCAGATTTTTGAGATTTTCCTCCCATAATCCGCTCAGCTCCCCACTACAAACCCCCCTTATCCTTCCTCCTTGTTCTCAGTAAAGGGAAACCAGGTTATCACATCACTATGTGCCTTGCTTGGATATTTTTTGGATCAATGGGTGGACGAACCCATCTTGGGGTTTCTGTCCATTTTTTCCACTGATGAGAGACCCACTACTCAGTTTGACTATAGCACGTTCCTGGCAGACAACATTCACAAACAATTCATCAACTTCACCATAGAAGGCATGTTCCGGTATTCTTCAATACTGGCTTACATGTTCGTGTTCTTTCAAGAAGACAAATTTTCCTTTTCAATGCAGAAGATGGATAAAGATGGGATACCACAGGCAGTGACAGTGTGGACTTCGTTGCTCAGACATAACTCTACAAAATTCAGTTTCAAGCAGTTCATCGAGCAGTTCTACGACCCAGTGGTGAGTATGCTCAACGACAGACCCAAACCTAGAATTAACGAGGAAATTCAGAGGATTTTACATCTCTTGGACCTTACAAAGACTGGTGATTGGTACCTGTACCAAAACCACACTGAGATCATAGTGTATGGGTGCGAGTTGGCCCCATATAAATTTCCCAGGTATTTACCCGTGAGGATTTTTTCCCCCAGGTATTTACCCGTGAGGATTTTTTCCCTGGAATACATAAGGAAAATGATAAATTAAGACGACATACATTTTGTGTCTTTGAAGAAGAAGCAACAACTCAGAATCAAAGGGAAGATTGGGTCTTTTGTCTGCAATAGCCGAGGTGTCGGGGAGGAAGCAAACAAATTGCTTAAAGAGATGAAGTTTTTTGTTAGTTTTGCATGGTACTATGATCCGTGTGGGATAATTTCCAAGATGAGGGTCAAAAATAAGAATATCCCATACGTCCACACATCTAAGCCTGAGATAGAAAATTTTTCCAACCAGACAGAATGGGAGCCAAACACTCTGGTTGAGATAGAACAACAGGACCTCTCGGTCACTGTCTCACAGAGGACCACACCACAGGCTCCCAAGGAGAAAAGGCCTAGGAAAGATGTGTCACCTTCTGTAATTGAAGTATCATCTGATAAATTTCAACTAAATACCAAGAGGCCAAAAACCAGTCCGACACCCGAAACGGCTGGTGAAAAGGGAATGCAATCCACTACCACATTGGAGGTTGATCGGTCGCTCCTTAGTACAAGCAGCAAACAAATAACGACTACAGTGTTTCCCAGAAAGCCTACAGATACTCCACTAGCCAGCCACCCAACCGAGCAAAATAGGACCGAAATTGAGTATTTTTGAGAAGTATGATCTGATCAAGAAGAAAAATCAGACGCTGACCAGCAGCACGTATGCTCAGTTCTGGAAGCAAACATCCACTGTTGTCTGCATTCGACACAGAGAAGGGTAGAATGCACATGGCATTTCTGCAAGCACAGGTGCTAGACCTGAAGGTAATCACCGATTAAAAAAGGGCAACATTTGAATTTTATACTAAAGATGTGCATCCAGCTGATCAGATGGATCGGCACAGGAAAACTAGAGAAATGGTTTTCTCCACATTGGCACATGCTTCCACTGCTACCTCCAAGTTACAAGTATCTTTGAATAATATCCAGACGTAGTTGAAGTTAGAAAAAATATCATCCTTTGCCAAGGATAATAGGATTAAGACGTTGGAGGAACTAGTCCTCAAGATCGGATATGATCCCTCGAACGTGAAAGTAGTCGAGGAGATGCTAAAAAAGAAAAATGTCGATATAGTATCCCTGAGGAAACAATTTAAATTGCATCCAACAGAAGATTCACAGGCAAAGGAAATAGTGGAGACAGAAGGGGAAAAGGATGAGATGCTCCAGCTCATCATGGAGCAGAATGCACAGTTGAAAGAAATGGAAGCAGAATTGGAAAAGCTGGTAAAAGAGAAGGAGCATTCAAAGCCCATGGAGGTCATTCCACTGAGCGTAGTTCCTCTCACAGGAGTGAGCACAACGTCTGTAGCAGAAATCCCCTTGGCAACTCCACTGACATCTATGGAGAAGACAGTTGAGCTGGCTAAATCCATGGAACATATGAATTTTCAAGAAACAGAGATTAGCAGGCTTAAACATGAGATTGAAAACCTTCAGGAACTCAAATCTTCCTTCCAAACTAGCTACACCAAGGAGAAACAAACTTCAAACAAGCTTAAACAGGAATTGCAATAGCTTCAAAAGAAAACAGTGGCGGGAAAAACATTGTCTGAGGTTAAAGAAAGTGTATGGATGGACATCACCAAGTCCATGAATGAAATATGGCCGATGATACAAATCATGTTCGAGAAAAACAAGCTGGTGCAAAGAAGTCAGCAGGCCATCGAGAAGATAAGAGCAGAACTAGGGGAAATTCCCACAGAAACTACTGAGATCATCAAGTTTCTAAATTCCAAAACCAGAGAGGAGCTAGAGGAGTTGAAGATTGAAGATAGGACAGAGACCATCCTCGAGGTCAAGAGGGTCCTGACCAAGAGACGAATGATGCTACAGCTGGAGGAGAAGGTCCAGACCATGGATGCAGGGGTACAAAGATTTTTCAGCAAGATCGAAGCTCTGTAGAAGAAAGGCCTTCCTGGTATGAGAGTTATAAATGACAAATTGATGACACTCCCCGATTATAAAAAGAGACTAGCCACTGCGGCTAAGGATAGCTTAAAATTCTCAGGTATACAAGGTAGTATCAATAGTAAGGCATTCTTGGATGCATTACAGTTCGACATCAACATACATCATGAGATCCGGTACATCTTCATCACCAAGCCAACTTTTGCCAAGTACACGGAGATGGATGAAGTATACCGCAGATTGCTCAAAGTCAACATTCCCAGTCACCTTCGATGGGAAGAGCTTTGCAATCTGATCGAGTAGTCGATGAGCTATCCAAGCCCAGTCAGCTAGTGCAGAGGCCTCACCAACGGTTCACCCAGAAAACAACATGAAGTTTCGACACATCACCAAACAGTTTCCTAGATTTTTGTATCTTGTTAAGTTAGTTAGCTAAATTTAGATTTGCCACATCCTGATCTTTAATGACAAGATCATTTTTAATTTTTGGTTATAAATACTTCACACTTTGAAGTATTGAGGGTTGATCTTTACGCCCTGTAAGCTACAAGATTGTAATCTTTTTCAAGAGATCTTACATTAATACAAAGAGATGTTTTCATAGGATTCTCACGTGTTATTCATTGGTGATGTTTTCTTTTGTATGTTGAATGTTTTCTTGCTCAGTTGTCATATTGTTTTCTAATCTAAATATTTAAAAGTAACGCATGTTGCAGGATTTATCTTGTATACCCTGTTTCAGACTTTGAAAGATCTTAATGTTTATCTTCTGATATTACAGTAAATAAATTCTTAACTGCCTCTTTACTTTAATTGATATTCTCATGTTTTCCGCTTTTCATCATTTTACTGTTAAAGGAATCCAACGAATGCATTATCCTGCCTTATGAAAGGAATCTTTGTTTTTTGGTTAGATTTTTATCTCTATAACACAGACCCCATAGCCCAATGGATGCATAAATCCCTTTCAGCCAACTCAACAAAAACAACAAACCTTTTCCCTCTTGTTTATTTAACTAGCCTAATATCTTAAGTTCAAAACACATCTGAATCATACAGAGAGATCCCTCTATGAAGCTAGTAGGGATAGATTCCAGTTTCGAAGTGGTTGGATAAAGTTACCTCTCGTAGATTTCTTCTTTCCCAACAACCTCTAGGAATTTACAAAGCGTTAACATAGTGGTGACCATACCGGGGACGAATTTTTCAACCCCACATTTTCTTTCCCTTAAAAGAAAGATCTGTTTCTAAACAAATCATAAATCTGAAAAAGAAATAATGTTTAGAGGTTGTTAAAGCTTGTAAATATTAATTTTCAGACTCATAAAACTAATATATATATATATATATATATATATATATATATATATATATATAAATCAAAAAGAAATCTAGCTCCCAAAAGAGCTTATACTCGATCTCACCTAGACCCAGGATCTGCAATAGCAACTGATAATCTAGAACAATTACTCAAGAAAAAGACCATTGTAGAAGGTTCAAGAAGTCATAGTCCCCTTCAGAGGTCCCCTTCTCTTCCAGAGGAACTTGTTACCATTCAAGATCTTAACTTTGACACCATTTTTTAACAAAGCCTGTTTAGAACAAAATCCGACAGCTTTGTGACTAAAATCATTTTAGATCCAAAAACCTTGCAACCCCGGACCCCTAAAATACTATCTCCCACTACGATCCCTCAAACCTCTCACTCTGTGCCAGCAAGCCCCTCCTCCTCCTCCTCCTCGTCTTCTGTCACTACCACACCTATCATCTAGGTTGTCGTCCCGCCCCCTCCACCTATCATGGCAGCTAGATATTCTCCCTTGGTGTTGGCCACACCTCTTCATGCTATGCCCCAGGATTATCAAAGGAGACTTCCACAGTTCGATGGAACAGGGCCCTTGAGCGCACAACAACACATTGATAAAATGAATGACAATTTTGATCTGCAGGAAGTAGATGAGGCTGGCGTTCAAATGAGATTGTTTGCGCAGAGTTTGACCAGTGACGTTAAGAAAGGGTACAAGGCTTTACGTGCTTCCTCAGTGCTCAACCTTACAACGTTTCAAATAAGTTTTCTAGACAGATGGGAGGTAAAGAAAAGTCCTCTCCAAATCTTGTCAGAATACGAAAACATCAGAAGGAATCAAGGTGAGACCGTTCAAGATTACTGTATTCTCTTCAATAATCTGTACAACGCAATTCCGACCGATATTAAACCCCCACAAGGTTTAGCATTGATAAAATTCCCCGACTTTCGACGCTGATATGTCATATCAATTAAGGGAAAGAAATTCCACCACCCTGGAAGACATGCAGAAAAGCGCAATAAGCGTGGAGGCTAACCTATTGGCTAAAAGGGCACGACAGAGGATGGAGAGGAGAGTCACGATTAAAGAAGAACCTTCCACATCTTCTTCTGATGCCAAATTGGATTCCTTAGCTAAAGCAATGGAAAGGATGATGGAGAGACTCACCGTATCTGAAAGAAACCCTCCTAGAGAAAACCAACCCACTCCTCAAATTTGGAATCCTAACTTCAGAAGGAATCCTCCTCAAATCAGGCAGAGAGATCCCAGAGATCAAAGAGAACAGAGGGGCCCTGATCAATAGATCAGACCGCCCCTACAGGAAAATTATGCCGATGAAGGAGAAGAAGTAATTGAAGAACTAGAGGATACTCACATAAACCTCATGGGAATTCATGATAACGAAGCTATTTTCCTCACCCAGGAAGAGCAAGAAATTTTTCTTCTCTCTCAAACAAAGGTAAGTGAAGAAGCTGAAGATACTGAACAACAAGCATTTGAAAATGCTATTTTGGAGGTACATCGACAGTACAATCTGCGAAGTAAAAAGACAGACGGAATTTCCCCAAAAAAGGTAACCGAAACGAAGAAGATAGTCGAAACCAAGAGAGCCCCTGAGCCATCTACCGAGAAGAGCCCTGAGAAAGGTAATGCTAAAGTTCCAGCAAAAATAAACCTTACTATTCTAAAAATATCATCGCAGACTGAGGTTTCATCAACTAACCCACCAAATAATTATGGCCAGAAGACTGTGGTGGACAAATCAGAATTGCTGAGCCAAAGAAGAGCACCTTCACCTTTCAGCCTCGAAGGGGAATTATCCAAAGTGAAAATTCCCATTCCCCTTTCTGAGTTGATGAGTAAAGACGCTTACCGTTCACAGGTGATTAAAGCGCTGAGCGTTGAACCTGATATAGGCACGAAGGCCTTAATCGTTGGATCAACGAATCATTCAGATACTGTAAATCTTACAGATGATCAACCCAAACTCCTGTTTGGCCCTGAAGTTGATGGTCAAACTAACAATGGCGTTGTTTCTCCTTTTTACATCAGCCTTAATATACACGACCTAATTCTGCATAATGTTATGTTAGATTCGGGTGCTTCCCATAACCTGATGCCTAAAGCAATGATGGAAAAGATGGGACTCGAGGTCACCAGACCTTACAAGGACGTACACTCTTTTGACTCCAGCAAAGTCAAATGTATCGGTTTGATCAAAGACTTATGTATCACTCTAGTTCAGATTCCAACAAAAAGCATGGTTATGGATGTTGTGGTCGCAAACATTCCCCTGAAATATGGTATGTTGTTGTCCAGGTCTTGGGGGGCCAAGTTGAAATGCACTTTGCATTTGGATATGTCGTATGCCACCATCCTGGTATTCGGGCAACAGAGATGGCTGTATAGAGAGACGCTGATGAAATATATGGTCAGCAACCAAGAAAAGAAATATAACTATCCCTATACTCTGCACATTCTGACCTATATTCCTTTATCCTATATGACGACGACGATACAGGAGAACAAATCACTCAGCTGGAAGAAGATATGTCTGGTTTGAAGGAAGGCCAAGATATCACCGAGGCAGACAGAAAGAAAAATGTGATAAGTGAAGAATTGCCAACAGAATTCTGGAGCATGGACTTTGATGGAGTTGTAAGAAAAGAAGGAGCTGGAGCAGGAGTTTGGTTGCACAATCATAGATCCAGGTATTCGGAAAACCATTCTTACAAATTAAATTTTCAATGCACTAAAAATATTGCCGAGTATGAAGCTTTGATGCTCGGTCTGAAACTTCTAAATAAAGTTGGTGCCAAACAAATTATGGTAAGAGGCGATTCCAAGTTAATTATCAAGCAAATCAAAGGTGAGTATGCAGCAAAACATCCCCCTCTCAGAGCTTACAGGAATGTTGTTTTGGATGCCCTTAAATGTTTCACTGAAGTTGATTTACAGGTTATGCCCAGGGGACAAAATATTTTAGCGGATGGGATAGATACGTCAGCAGCTACGTGCAAGATACCTTTTTGTTCCACTTGTCCATACACGGTGGAGGTGAAGTGCAGACCAACTGTCCCTGACAACATCAGATACTGGCAGGTATTTGGGAACGATGACCAAATCGAAGATTTTCTGCAATGTAAAAATGATTTCGAATGTACAAACATAGACTTAGAAAATGAGGATGAAAATGTAAATAGATCTGATTTTGGAAATGATAGTGTAAATAATATAGATTCAGGAGATTTAGGTGAAGATGAGATAGAATCTGATGTTTTACATTTAAAGAGTAATGTTTTACCTAGGGGTTTAGTTCCTTTTAAGGACCTTTTTGATTTTAATTATGTATCTAAAAAACCAAAAATTAAAGCTAGTGGTAAAGAAGTTGAAGATGTTAACATAGGAACAGAAGAGAAGCCTAGGATAGTAAAACTTTTTAAATCCTTGCCCCCTGAGCAGAAACTCAAATACATTGAACTTTTCAAGGAATATTCAGACGTATTTGCCTGGGGTTACAAGGACTTGAAATCTTATGACACGAGCATCATACAACATAGAATCCCAATAAAATAAGATCAAAAACCTTTCAGGCAGAAACTTAGGAGAATCAATCCCAAGTTAATTCCCCTGATAGAAAAAGAAATCAAGAAGATGTATGATGCTAAAATCATAGTTCCGTTACGATTTTCCAAATGGGCTTCAAATCTGGTCCCAACCCGAAAAAAGTCTGGGGAAATCAGGCTTTGCATTGATTTACGAAACCTGAACAAAGTTTCTTTAAAGGACAACTACTCATTGCCAAAAATGGACCACATATTACAAATGGTAGTTGGATCCAGTCGAATTTCCTTACTGGATGGGTTCTCAGGCTATAACCAGGTCCTCGTTCACCCAGATGACCAAGAGAAAACAACCTTCACAACACCTTGGGGCACCTTCATGTACGTGAAAATGCCTTTCAAGTTGATGAACCCTGGGGCCACTTTCGAAAGAGCGATGGATATCGATTTTTTGGAAGAACTTGGAAAATTTATTGTCATTTATCTGGACAATGTAACTGTGTTTTCCCAATCCAATGATGAACACTTAAGACATCTCAGACGAGTATTTGAGAAATGCAGGAAATTTGGGATTTATTTGGATCCTAAGAAGAGTCTTTTCAGATTAGAGGAAGGTAAACTGCTAGGGCACATAATCTCTAAGGAAGGAATTAAGATAGACCCCAATAGAATCGAGGCCATTCAGAAATTAGAACACCCAAGAAATATCAAAGAGTTACAGTTTTTCATTGGAAAAAGAAACTTTCTGAGAAGATTCATACCCAACCTGGCCGAGCTTCTCAGAAACATCACAAACATGTTAAAAAAGGACACAAAAATAAAATGGGACACTAAATCTAAGCAGTCTTTTGAACAAGTCAAACATGCACTCACACAGGCTCTGGTCTTGATCAGTCCTGATTTCACCAAGGATTTTTACCTTTTTTCTTTCGCTTCTGAACATACCATTGCAGCAGTATTACTACAGAAAAACAACGAAGGGTATGAACAACCCAGAGCCTTTTTCAATAAGGCATTAAGAGATGCTGCTTTGAATTATAGAATAATGGAGAAACAAGCTTTTGCCCTGGTAAAAGCCATCAAGGATTTTAGAGTATATATTCTCCATTCCCACACCATCGCATATGTTCCAAACACGGTAGTAAAAGACATTTTAACTCAGGACAATCCAGATGGCAGAAGAGGAAAATGGATTGCTATCATTCTGGAGTATGACATAGAGATTAAGCCTACTAAATTGATTAAAGGTCAAGGTGTTATGAACATAAATATACATAAATAGATATTCATAACATAATAATAGTTAATAAATAATAATTATTAATAATGAAAGGTCATGTCTCAAAGGACATGAATATTGGTAAAGGGGCACCCCTGCGTGGGTATATAAACGAGCCCTCATTCTCAATTGTAATCATCTATCTTATATTATATCTTATTATTCATTTATTGTTTACAGTCCTATATGGATTACTTTGTTATATTCCAAGTATTTTGGATAATTTTTGTGTGAGCGAACTTTGTTCGTCTCATTTGGTATTAGAGCAAGTTTTCCTGATCCCGGCCTTTGGTCAGTCCCCTTATCAGACCTTGTCTGAACCGGATTTTGGCCAACCATACTTCATCAGAGTTTCTCTGATCCCCAGGTCTTTGACCATTAAAATTTCAAGTATCTATTGAAGGAAGAGCTATTATGTTGCTTTAAATAATATATATATATATATA
>JASDQU010105618.1:137555-149696 GCA_032191745.1 Picea mariana
CCATCGATTATTCTGTCCTACCTCCGTACGATTCTCTATTTGGAAAAAATAAAAATTGATTGTGAAATTGCTGTCTAGACGAGAAAATTGCAGTCCATACAGTCAAAAATTGTCCATATCATCAATTATCAACACCGACTGTACCGTACGACTATCTTTACATCCATCTGCGGCCAAATTTCTACTGCTGTTCGTACTGCAATTTTTGTACAACGAATTTAAAAAAAAAATATTGCCATCCGTATGTCGCGTCTGTACGATTGTGGGTTCAAACTAACAACTGTCGTTTCGGAATTAATCGCCACGATTCATCCCGTATGATCACGGGATTATATGTTAAAGTGTGAAAAATCACGAATTATAAGTGCATAAAAGTCGAAGGTGTAAAATTGATTAAGGGGAGAAGTATTGAAGTTAATTAATACGGATTATTAAATTTTAGGAGGAGTAAATATATTAAGTTTTATAAAAGACAAAAGAGCAATAAAGTTAAATTATAATAATGAAAAAGGAAACAAAGTCACCAAAGATCAAAAGGACCAGTAAAAGGAGACCAGAATAAAAGTGGGTTTACTCATGCACAAGAAGTTATTGAAGAATAATTTAATAAAGATAAAGAATATATATATAAGTAAGGTATAAGGAAAGGCATTAAAGTTATATATATATATATATATATATATATATATATATATATATATATATTATAAAGGATTTTAAGAATATTGGAAGGTGTAATAATAAAGAGAAAGGATATTTTATATAAGAGATTTAATTATAAAGTGAAAGGAGTATTTTGAAAGTAAAAAAGAAATTATTCCAAGGAGAAATAAGTATTCAATTATATATATATACTATAAAAGTTTAAACTCTTTATATTTAGTCAATTTGACTTTGACTTTTTAAGGGAAACTTTTAATTATATATATCATTTTTAAAGTTTCAAAGTATTTTTTTTGAAACAAAAGTTTTAAAGAAGGACAATAAAATTCATTTACTATGGAAGGATATCAAGATAATTTAGAAATCCAATCACGAATATTGGAAGGAGAACTAGGACACTATAAAGCGAGCAATAAAAAAATACAGTTTGAAATTGAGAAGGAAAAATATTTTAATGGGTTAACACAGAAAGATAATCGCTACTTCAAAGAGCGTATTCGGGAACTCATTGCACAAAATGAAGAAATAAAGACCGAAAGACAAAAAATGGACCAAGACTTACTAGAACGAGATGAAGAAATATTACGATTGAAAAATCATAATCAAAATTCACTAGTTAAAATCAAGAAGTCAAAAGACAAGAAGCAAGGGAATACAAATTCAGAACAAGAAAATCGGGGTCTCAAGGAAAAATCAATCGAAAAGGAGGAAGAAATTTCCTGCCTAAGGAACCTTAACCAGAAGTTACTTGAACAAATTAAAACCTTAAAGGATGAAAGAAAGGAGAATCTAGAATCAGAAAAAGACAACAGGTCAAAAAATAAGGAAGAACTTTTACGATTAAGACGACATAATCAAGATTTATTAACTCAAATTAAAAAGTTGAAGCATGATAAGAAGACTTTACAAGGAAAGCTAGATTGCAAAACATCATCAGTCGATAAGGAAACGATGATAGACCCAATCAGCCTTACAACTCAAAAGGTGGCAAATCCAACTGATGTAAAGAAGTTTTTAAATGTCGAGGTACAAACAAGCCAACAATATGAAGAAAAATCAATTCCAAAAGTTAATCAAGAAAAAGATACAAGTATACGAAGTAAGGATCAAGTTGCAAGGATGCCTTATCAACATCCTAATCACAAAAATCGATACTTTAGCCGATCCTTGTATCAACAGAAACAAATGACCAGTATGTCGAAGAATATTACTTCAACTACAAATGATGCTCAAAATAGAAGTTATCATGGGAGTCGAAATACATCAGGTTCTTTCCAAGAACCCTATAAACTCCCCATGTAAAAGATCGAATTAGGATGGGCAGACTCCTTTACAATGCGAAAGTTCTGCTCAGTGCTTAGAAAATCCTATCGTCTCAGGTCCTCAACGATTACTAACTCGATAATGAAGAATCATCCGACAATAATTACAAGCTAGCGCAAGAGATAAGTCTTCCATAAAGTATGCTTTGAGGACAAAGCATTTTTAAGGGGAAGGCAATGTTATGAACATAAATATACATAAATAGATATTCATAACATAATAATAGTTAATAAATGATAATTATTAATAATGAAAGGTCATGTCTCGAAGGACATGACTATTGGTAAAGGGCACCCCTGTGTGGGTATATAAACGAGCCCTCATTCTCAATTGTAATCATCTATCTTATCTTATATCTTATTATTCATTTATTGTTTACAGTCCTAGATGGATTACTTTGTTATATTCCAAGTATTTTGGATAATTCTTGTGTGAGCGAACTTAGTTCGTCTCACAAGGTCCAACAAAGTTAATGGCTGAATCCAATTTCCATGCTCTAGATATTAATTTTTTAGCTGTAGTAGATGAACAGGGAGAGCAGGCGACTCCAAGCGTGAAAGAGGTATTTCTAAACTCTCCATGGTACGCAGAACTAATATTTGTTTTGCATAACTTACAAGCTCCCCCTGATCTGACCAAAACTAAAGCTAGGTTTTGAAATTGAAAGCATTAAAATTTTGCATTCTAGAAGGCAATTTATATTGGAGGATCCTGGAGGTATTTTGTTGAACTGTCTGTAAAAAGATGAAGCTGACAGAGTATTGCAGGATTTTCATGCAGGAGACTATGGTGGTCATCTAAGTTGGAATACCACAGCTAATAAAATTCTCAGAGCTGGGTTTTATTGGCCTACACTGTTCACTGATGTGCATCATAAAGTGACTTTGTGTCATAAGTGTCAGGTTTTCGAGGGAAAAAAGAAGCTCCTTCCTTTTCCCCTGTAACCGATCTCGGTAGAAGCTCCTTTCCAGCAATGGGGATTAGACTTTGTCGTAGAAATACATCCTCCCTCTTTGGGCCAGCCCAGGTGAATTCTCACTCCTACCGACTATTTCAAAAAACGGATTGTCTTGTTTTGGATGTCCTAGAAAGATTATAACTGACAATGCAATGGCTTTCCAATCTAAGAAGCTCATAGACTTTTGAAACCAGTACCATATTGGTTTGGGTCATTCCACAGCTTATTACCCTCAGGGAAATGGGCTGGCGGAGTCATCAAATAAGACCCTGGTGAACATTATTAAGAAGACTTTGCAAGAAAACAAAAAATCATGACATAACAAGTTGGTTTTTGCACTATGGGCTGACAGACTGACCACCAAAAGGTCAATTGGTATGTCACCATATCAGTTGGTCTATGGCACTGAAGTAGTTTTCCTCACTTCCTTAGGAGTTCCTATCATGAAATTGCTGCAAGAGATGCAAGCCGAGCTGAACGACTCCCAAAGAAGGATAAACCAGATGATCCAATTGCAGCAGTCCAGAGAAGAAGTATACAACAAAACTCATGTTGTCCAAGAAAGTATTAAAAAGATCTTTGACAAAAGAACTAAAGAGGATGACTTTGAGCTAGGTGACTTGGTTCTGAGATGGGATGCCCAAAATGAAGAAAAGGGGAAGCATGGAAAATTCGACAGTCTATGGAAGGGACCTTACATGATTCAAGCATTCAGAGGAAATAATGCCTTCTTGCTCAACAACAGTGATGGGACAAATCTACCAGGAGGACCTGTAAATGGCAGAATGCTGAAGCACTATTCACCTCCGTAGTAGGGACCTACAGTCACACTTTTCCATTGTACAAACCGTTTTCATTTTGTTTACAAGTTTTTGAGTGAAATAAATCTGATCAGGTGGTTGAAGCCCGTAGAGAAGGCCCTAAGCTACTGAACAATGTCTTCCAATTTTCAAAAATAAAACCAATCATACAACAAAGGCAACCATGGAGAAAGTTTCAGAACATCAGGAATCAAGATTCTTGGCACTTCACAAGGAGAGTACCATCCCCAGGTGGAGCCGCTGTTATAACCCTATAATTTATAGGATCAACTGGTGACTGAAATGTTATCTCTTTAAGTTCTTTTGTTTGTCAAATGGTTTTTCATTCTGCAAATAAAAATAAAAGAAAAAGAAAAAGAAAAGAAAAAGAAAAAGAAAGGAAAAGATAGAAAAAGAATAAAAGAGGGCATAAAAGAAATTCAATAGAGCCCCATGCAATAACAATGACTTGGTCCATACCTTTCAAGCATGGCCATGTTCTTTTAAATTGATGTTGATAGGAGTAGTGAATAAGCTTGGCTAAACTGTTCAATCTTAGCCAAGTAATTTAGGTTAGTTAGTGAATAAATCTGACCAAACTGCCTAATCTTGGTCAAATAACCCTAGGATAGAGTAATTCCTTAGTCCAATAGTTTAATCTGGACTAATTGTCATAGGTAATTAGGTTAGAACGTAGGATAGTTTGCTTTGTCTAAATAAAACCAACATGATGATCAATGTTGAACCATGTCTTTGAGGTTTAAAAGGTTTGATGTCTAACCCCTTGGTGATAGAAACATGGAAAAGCTCGGGAAAAACCCACAATATGCACTTATCCTAATTTTTTCTAAGCACATATGCCTTCACACTCACAGTTAAGCACAACGCAGGTATGGATGGCTCATAGGTTCGTGCCCAGATCTACGGTCAACAAATCTTTCCGGACCCCCCCGACCATTCTACCTTTAACCGTGGGGGGGGTGGTTCCGGAATCGGAAATAATGAAGGCGCATATACACACGGCTAAAATGTGCATGCTTAGATCCATGGCTTAGATTGGATTCCAGACCCCCCTGACCATTCTTTCTTTAACAGTTGGGGGGGGGGGGGGCNGGGGGGGGGGGGGTCCGGAATGCTAGTTAACTATCGCGCATAGATCTACGGTTGAAAAGAAAGAGCACAGATCAACATCTCATGGTGTTTTTTAGACCCCTCTGACCGATCTATCTTTAATGGAAGGGGGGGGTCTGGAATGGAATATTCTTTGGTGGGCCCTTTTCCTCTACGTGGCATCAATTCATTGGTTCAGACTTCCACCACCTATCATTTTTGACATGCCCCGTCATCCCATGACATCATCATCCACGTTTTTCTTAAGAGGTCACGTCCCATTACTCTATCAGTCCCCCTCCCCTTGTCTGTCCTTTACAAGTCCTCTCACCAAGGTCACTCCCCAATCAGCTCCCGCCACATTGTCTGGTCGTATTCCTCATTCATTATTACCTACCATCTCATGCTCCAAACAATCTGTTGGCAATTTATTACTGGCTAACTTATCTGTTAGCCTGCTGACGTGTCCCCCGTGCCCAACGGATATCCATTCACTCAAAACCACCATCTCCCTTCTTTTCTTCCATTGCTTACCGTGTTGTCTCACCAGAAAATACCTTTTCCCGTCGCACCAGAGCAATTTTCCCTGTTTTCTCTCCGTTTCAGTCAAACATCCCAAGCCACCATCATCCCCACTAACGACTGTTTGATTTGTAGGTATTTTTACAACGATGGTGCCAAAATCAAAGAGGACAGAAGCAGAGGAAAATCCTTTTCTCCTGCCCCTTGTCAACCTCGACAGGATCCCCCTAGCCGACAAAGACCATTTAATTGCAGACACCAGATGCGAGTTCAACTTCACAGACTTGTAGTCATGTCTCAAAGAGGTTTTCCTTGAATAGAGTGATGAGATTAGTCTCTGGGAGTCAAATCTTCCCCTGTATCTACTCCCCCAGATTCACCACTTTCCCGAATTCGCCCTCAAATGCCAGACCCATTATATCCCTAAACAAAGAACCATTATGTCTTCGTCTGGAGAAATTATTTTCCTCATCACATCAGAAACCATTGACTAGATGTTGCAGATACCCAGAGCTGAGTCCCCCTCACCTTTCAACCTCGAAATCATCACAGAGATCTACCAGAAGCTGTATTTCCCACAAAGAGCTTAGATTTTTGAGCTTTTCCTCCCACAATCCGCTCAGCTCCCCACTACAAACCCCCCTTATCCTTCCTCCCTATTCTCAGTAAAGGGAAACCAGGTTATCACATCACTATCTGCCTTGCTTGGATATTTTTCGGATCAATGGGTGGACGAACCCATCTTGGGGTTTCTGTCCATTTTTTCCACTGATGAGAGACCCACTACTCAGTTCGACTACAGTACATTTCTGGCGGACAACATTCACGAACAATTCATCAACTTCACCACATAAGGCATGTTCCAGTATTCTTCAATACTGGCTTACCTGTTCGTGTTCTGTCAAGCGGACAAATTTTCCTTTTCAATGCAGAAGATGGATAAAGATGGGAGACCAAAGGCAGTGACAATGTGGACTTCACTGCTCAGACATAGCTCTACAAAATTCAGTTTCAAGCAGTTCATTGAGCAGTTCTACCACCCAGTGGTGAGTATGCTCAGTGGCAAACCCGAACCTAGAATTAACGAGTAAATTCAGAGGATTTTACATCTCTCGGACCTTACAAAGACTGGTGATTGGTACCTGTACCAAAACCACACTGAGATCAGAGTGTATGGGTGCGAGTTGGCCCCATATAAATTGCCCAGGTATTTACCCATGGGGATTTTTTCCCTGGAATACATAAGGCAAAAGATAAATTCAGACGACATACATTTTGTGTCTCTAAAGAAGAAGCAGCAGCTCAGAATCAAAGGGCAGATTGGGTCTTTCGTCTACAATAGTTGAGGCGCCAAGGAGGAAGCAAACAGATTGCTTAAAGAGATGAAGTGTTTTGTTAGTTTTGCATGGCACTATGATCCATGCGGGATAATTTTTGAGATGAGGGTAAAAAATAAGAATATCCCGTATGTCCACACATCTAGGCCTGAGATAGAAAAATTTGTCAACCAGGCAGAATGGGAGCCAAACACTCTGGTTGAGATAGAACAACAAGAACTCTTGGTCACTGTCTCATAGACGACCATACCACAGGCTCCCAAGGAGAAAAGGCCTAGGCAAGATGTGTCACCTTCTGTCACTGAAGTATCATCTGAAGAATTTCAACTACATACCAAGAGGCCAAAAACCAGTCCGACACCCGACACGGCTGCTGAAAAGGGAATGCAATCCACTACCACATTGGAGGTTGATCGGTCGCTCCTTAGTACAAGCAGCAAACAAATCACGACTACAGTGTCTCCCAGAAAGCCTACAGATACTCCACCAGCCAGCTAGCCGAGCAAAATAGGATCGAAATTGAGTATTTTTTAGAAGTATGATCTGATCAAGAAGAAAAATCAGACGCTGACCAGCAACAGGTATGCTCAGTTCTGGAAGCAAACATCCACTTCACAACATCGACTGTTGTCTGCATTCGACACTGAGAAGGGTAGAATGCACATGGCATTTCTGCAAGCACAGTTTCCAGACTCGAAGGTAATCACCGATTACAAAAGGGCAACGTTTGAATTTTAGACTAAAGATGTGCATCCAGCTGATCAGATGGATCTGCACAGGCAAACTGGAGAAATGGTTTTCTCCACATTGGCACATGCTTCCACTGCTACCTCCAAGTTACAAGTATCTTTGAATAATGTTCAGACGAAGTTGAAGTTAGAAAAAATATCATCCTTTGCCAAGGATAATAGGATTAAGACGTTGGAGGCACTGGTCCTCAAGATCGGACATGATCCCTTGAATGTGAAAGCAGTCGAGGAGATGCTCAAAAATAAAAATGCCAATATAGCATCCCTGAGGAAACAATTGAAATTTCCTCCAACAGAAGATTCACAGGCAAAGGAAATAGCGAAGACAGAAGGGGAAAAGAATGAGATGCTCAAGCTTATCACGGAGTAGAATGCACAGTTGAAAGAAATGGAAGCAGAATTGGAAAAGATGGTAAAAGAGAAGGAGCAGTCAAAGCCCATGGAGGTCATTCCACTGAGCGCAGTTCCTCTCATAGGAGTGAGCACAACGTCTGTAGCAGAAATCCCCTCAGCAACTCCACTGATAGCTATGGAGAAGACAGTTGAGCTGGCTAAATCCATGGAACACATGAATTTGCAAGAAACAGAGATTAGCAGGCTTAAACAGGAGATTGAGAACCTTCAAGAACTCAAATCTTCCTTCCAAACCAGCTACACCAAGGAGAAACAAACTTCAGACAAGCTTAAACAAGAATTGCAACAGCTTCAAAAGCAAACAGTGGTGGGAAAAACACTGGCTGAGGTCAAAGAAAGTGTATGGATGGACATCACCAAATCCATGAATGAAATATGGTCGATGATACAAATCATGTTTGAGCAAAATGAGCTGGTGCAAAGAAGTCAGCAGGCCATCGAGAAGATAAGAGCGGAACTGGTGGAGAGGCCCACAGAAGCTACTGAGATCATCAAGTTTCTAAATTCCAAAACCAGAGAGGAGCTAGAGGAGTTGAAGATTGAAGATATTACATAGACCATCCTCAAGGTCAAGAGGGTCCTGACCAAGAGAGGACTGATGCTACAGCTGGAGGAGAAGGTCCAGACCATGGACACAGGGGTACAAAGATTTTTTAGCAAGATCGAAGCTTTGCAGAAGAAAGGCCTTCCTGGTATGAGAGTTATAAATGAAAAATTGATGACACTCCCTGATTATAAAAAGAGACTAGCCACTATGGCTAAGGATAGCTCGAAATTCTCAGGTATACAAGGTAGTATCACTGGTAAGGCATTCTTGGATGCTTTACAGTTTGACATCATCATACAAAATGAGATCCAGTACATCTTCATCACCAAGCCAACTTTTTCCAAGTACACGGAGATGGATGAAGTATACCATAGATTGCTCAAAGTCAGCATTCCCAATCACCTTCAATGGGAAGAGCTTTGCAATATGATCGAGTAGTCGATGAGCTGTCCAAGCCCAATCAGCTATCCAGTCAGAAGAGGTCGTGCAGAGGCCTCACCAACGGTTCACCCAGAAAACAACATGAAGTTTCGACACATCACCAAACAGTTTCCTAGATTTTTGTATCTTGTTAAGTTAGTTGGCTAAATTTAGATTTGTCACGTCCTGATCTTTAATGACAGAATTGTTTTTAATTTTTGGTTATAAATACTTCACACTTTGAAGTATTGAGGGTTGATCTTTACGCCCTGCAAGCTACAAGATTGTAATCTTTTTCAAGAGATCTTCCATTAATACAAAGAGATGTTTTCACAGGATTCTCGCGTGTTATTCATTGGTGATGTTTTATTTTCTATGTTGAATGTTTTCTTGCTCAGTTTTCATATTGTTTTCTAATAGAAATCTTTAAAAGTAACACATGTTGCAGGATTTATCTTTGTATACCCTATTTCAGACTTTGAAAGATCTTAATGTTTATCTTCTGATATTACAGTAAATAAATTCTTAACTGCTTCTTTACTTTAATTGATATTCTCATGTTTTCCACTTTTCATCATTTTACTGTTAAAGGAATCCAACGAATGCATTATCCTGCCTTGTGAAAGGAATCTTTGTTTTCTGGTTATATTTTTATCTCTATAACATAGACCCCATAGCCCAATGGATGTGTAAATCCCTTTCAGCCAACTCAACAAAAACAACAAACCTTTTCCATCTTGTTTATTTAACTAGCCTAATATCTTAAGTTCAAAACACATCTAAATCATACAGAGAGATCCCTCTCTGAAGATGGTAGGGCTAGATTCCAGTTTCAAAGTGGTTGGATAAAGTTACCTCTCATAGATTTCTTCTTTCCCAACAACCTCTAGGAATTTACAGAGCGTTAACATGTTCTCTGACGTAGACGATGCTCACGCTGGTCCAAAATTGCTTGTGGCTGTAGCCAAATTGATCCTTCTTCGGCTAACTTGGGAAGGTTGGTTTGAATTTGGCACTTAGTACCAATCACCTTCTTTAAGCATGAAACATGAAAAACCGGATGTAGCTTCGAATGAGTGGGCAAAGCTAACTGATAGGCCACCTATCCCACACGCTTGAGAACGGTATAAGGACCATAAAATTTGGTCGCTAGCTTCTGAAAATGCTCAGCCTTGAGGGAATTTTGCTTATAAGGTTGCAGTCGAAGAAACACCTGATCCCCTTATGCAAATTGACATTTAGAGCGATCTTGATTTGCTTGTTGCTTCATGTGATTCTGTGCCATGACCAAATTCTCTTTGAGGGTATGGAGAATAGCCTCTCGAACTGTAAGTGTTTGGTCAACCGCCCGGACCTTCGAGACACTAGGTAAGTATGAGAGAAATGAAGGTGGCTTCTGTCCATATACCGCTTCAAAAGGAGTCATGCGTGTAGCTGTATGGTATGAAGTGTTTGTTGGGTCGCCAAAGTACCATCTTTTTACCAACCTTTCACTTCACTTTCACTTCACTTTTAACCATATTCATCTTTCCCATACCCTTACATTAAACCATTTTCATGATTACATGGGTTTTAGACATATTATCTTCCAATGCATCTATTTTAGTGTTTTTGAGTGAATTTATGATTAAATATTGGAAAAATAACATGTTTACACTTATATATGAAAGTGGGATGAGTTTCATGATGTTTACAGGTGTATTTGAAGACTCCACCAAGTCAAATTTGACCATCAAGCCTCAAATTCGAATTTCCTCTTCAACCCTTTGAAGATTTGATGAAGATTTGGAGATCTACTCAAGTATCTTGGATGGAGATTAATCATGAAAGAAATATTTGTGAGAGGATTTGTAGAGATATCACTTGATAGGTGTGAGCACATGGTTGTAACCAAATAAGACATTTGTGGATCTAGGAGAGATTTGCGGATCTAAGTTATCTTAAATTTTTGTATAAATAGGAGTTCCTCCTCCATTTCAAAGGGAGGACTCCTGGAGCATTGTGTCCAACTTATGATGGAATAAGAATCAAGCTTTATTTTCACATCAGTTTCCATTCTCTAGTTTAAATTTAGAATTCTTTAGTTTATGTGTTACTTTGTTCTTGGGAGAATTGAGCTCACTCCAAATAGATCATAGTAGCATTTTCTTGTTGTTCTAATGCTTTGAATAGGTTTATATGCTTGATTGTTTTTATTAGAATTATTTGATGATCTTGATTGTTGATAGGTTATTTGAAACATTACGAGAAGACCTCCTATAAGGGAGCTATTGTTTTCATGCCTACAACAACTAAGCCTTTTTAAGCCTTTTAAGTGTCTTTATTTTCAATGCATGAGTGTTTACTTGATGATCTTGATTGTTGATAGGTTTTATGAAACATCATGAGATGACCTCCTGTAAGGGAGATAGTGTTTTCTTTCCTACAACAACTAAGTCTTATTAAGTGGAATGAAAGAGTTAGGATTTGATTGAATTTTCTTACATTAGAGTTAGATGCCTACTCCTGCATATATTTTTCTTGCATCATCACAAGCTTACGAGCATCCCTGGTTGATAATTAAATTAAAGAAATTTAAGCAATTGAATTGCCCAACATTTTGGTGCCGTTGCCGGGGATGGTGCTAAGGGATTAGGCATTAGGAATTTAATTCAATATGTTTTCTTTGGTTTGATTGATGCAAATAAAATAGCTAACTCATGACGAAAGGACAACTTGGCGACAACAAGATCTTAGTAACATGAGGGAGTTCAATTATATGATTGTTTTTAGTTTTTGATTTATGTTTGTTTTCATAAAATTTCACTCATTTCCCCATAATTTTCATTTGGTGGTGCAGTAAGAGCCGCCTCATTTACTAATCATTGGCAGGAAGATCTACAGGAAAAAGGGACATGCATCAAGGAGGAAAACAAGTGGAGTTTCAAGAGCTAAGAAATCACGGTCTTAATAAGAGGTAATTTATTTATTTTTTAACATGCTTTTTCAAATTTCATATTTCGAAATAAGTATGCTCTCTTACCACGCCTTGTTGCGATTTGGAAGATCATAAAGGAGACTTTGGAAGTTAGTCATGAATGTCTATTTTAATTTAAAATTTCCAACATCTTTTGCAACAAATTTTCATCAATAATTTCCATATATAAAATAATAAAAAATAATGAGTCTAAGATGTTTAATGTTTGCACCAATAAGATTTTACTTTCCCACTATAGGAAGATTTTTTTAAATAAAGATAAAACAATTATATAAAGTCAAAAAAAAAAAATTAAAATTAAAATTATTTTTCAACATAGTT
>JASDQU010105618.1:155618-167967 GCA_032191745.1 Picea mariana
CCATTTGATTTAGAAGAATATAGCCTAGCCATTGCTACACTAATTCTTCTTTTTCTGAGTTAGATTTGGAATATAAGTTGAAGAAGGAAGACGTCCTAGGCCTAATTAGGTTTACACCTAGGGTTTTGACCTTTAGGGTTTGAAGAGCCTTGGCCTCACAACACTTTTCAACCCTTGATTTATATTTTGAAACTAGCCTTTTTTGCCAAAGAGTTTTAAGGAAAGAGGGAGGAGCATGAGGCCTAGCTTAGGCTACACCGGAATGAGCCTCCTCCCCTTAGGGTTTTGACTTCATGGCCTTGCCATTGCAACACCATTAAGCCTAACTCTCCCGTCCTTAGATTTAGATCCTTCCAAGCCTTTGACCTCACTCCTTGACTCCATTTACCCTAAGGCACTAGTCTAATAATGCAACGTTGAGTCTATTCGTGTTAAAACAACCTTCTCAAAACTCTTAAATTGAAACCCTAACTAACCCTAGCGGCCTACTAACCCTAACTCTATGATGACGTCTTGCCTCTAATGAACTTTTGCTTGGAATTAAAGTTGCGGCTAGGTCATCCTTTGATAGACATTGAAGTTTTGAGCATTTTCATTGGCTTATTTAGCAAAACGTCCACTTTATTGTCTAGCTAAACTAACCTAAAATAGGGCTGACGTCACCCCTAGTAGTATAGTGACGCAGCAACATTATATATGTGAGCACATTTATGGTATTTAATGCATTGTGATAATTCAAGAATTGATATTGTACATTGAATGCTCTATCATTTTTGTATTTATTGAAGGAGTAATATTATAAGCCATAGCCTTTATTGCAATTATTGACTTCGTCAATAATTACATTTATTTATGCTCATATATATTAAAGATAGTCAATAACTGATGAAGTACTAACCACTGCTTGCACATTTTCGTTTTATTTGCCTTGTCTCGCAAACAAGTGCCCTTCCAGTGGAATACCTTCTCTTTGACTATCTTCTTGGCAGTAATCTGTGAAGGGAAAGCTTATTTTAACCTTTGAGCCTTGAACCCTTGATCCTTTTCCTTCAATACCCCAGATTACTAGGGACGTCTCCCTTGGGATTAGCCACCCTGAATAGAAAGAGCCCCCCATCGAGGTGACAGTGGGTGGGGAAGCTCCTGTTACGCCAGTTTGACTCTTCCCTTTCAAGCTACTCGACCTATCCTACAAACTGAGCGATAACACTAACCAAACCGTGAGGTAAGAAGGGATGCGTGGGGGTGTACGAGTGCTTGGAGTGTGGGAGGAGTGTGGGAGGCCACACTCCAAAGTGTGGGTTGGACGGGTAGAGGAAACGTAGGAGTGGAGAGACGGACCCACACCTCAATTAAATGAGTTTCCAAATAATACGTGGGAGAGTGTACGTATCCCTTAATTGGGAATTAATTAAAATGTAATTTTAATTAAATGGGGGTTTAAAAGGGTAAGAAATGGTAGGAAAGGTATGGTGGGGTCCCTCTCATCATTATTTGCTACTTACTTCACTTGATTTGGTCCATTATAACAAAATTGACATTTGCCCATGTCCTGGGTTTGGCAATTAAAATTGTCGTTTTTTTCCGAAAAACTCGTAAGTGGACAAACAACCTAGCAAAAATTGTCCGACTGAGTTGAAACTTGGTCCACAAGTGTAGGGGGTCTCATTAGCTTTCTTTTGAGTACAAACACCCCTATCAAAAATCCCAGGACCTAAGTTTTACATTAAATACCCAGACTTAATTAATTAATTCTGAAACTTAAACGAAACCTGGCTAAACTTGACGGAAATCCGCGAAATTTCACATGCTGTCTTACATGGTCATTTACAACATTCTTAAACACTAGCTACCTAGGAATGACTTCATTAGAACGCCTTTCACCACTTTGGAGGATTTATTGGGTGGGAGTGAAAAACTCAAGGGAGATTAACCCGGCTAGTTAGGCCACATTAACCCCCTGAGGATAAAAGCACTCAGCGAAATAAAATCTCCTAATGAAGAAACCCTAAGGAAACTGACCTAACATGATCCATGTAGACCTATTACATTATAAACCTGCGCAGGGGTGCGGTAATCCCGCTTACAAAACTGTGTGCTGGAGCAAAAAATGCCCTGTAGAACCAAAAAGTCTTCGTCATGTTTGCATCTATTGATGCATATCTTCATGGTACATGGAGTTGAACCCCTAGTTGAAGAGGCGGTCAACATCTGGCTCAACATGGGGACGTGTGTTCGATCTTCTCAAATGGCACGGAGAGCAAACGAGAATCCAGCATCTACAAACAGGTGCTCACCAATATCCAACATAAGCATACATATATATGAAACAAATAAAATAAATGTTATAAACGACATTTACATTATGAAATAATTACTATACAACATCTATAATTATAAAATGAATCTATGATACAGAAATAATTCTAAGTACACATCAACATAATGAATGAAATAATACAAAACTGACATACAGGGAGAAAGGTTAGAGATACATTACAAAGGGTGTCCAAATGGACACCAAGTTGCTGCATGAAGAACACTTCAAGGCGGGGTCCACTCTCTAGCATGTCTAGCTCTATGTCATCCCATTGGCTGAGAAGATTTGCTAGAAGACCGATACACTTTACGCTGGCTGTTTATTCTTTCATGTGTATCCCAGTTTCTAACCTTAGGCCATTTGGAGCAGTTCCCTTTAAAAAATTTATGATGGTTTTCCATAGGTGCCAAGTGTAAAGTTTGTGAACTTAGTTTTTCCTTAAAAGGCTTGGCATACCTTTTATTAGGGATGGTATATTTTACTCTATCAATATTAACCTTATCATCCCTAGTAAACTCCATCAGATTTTCATCATTGAATCTATCTTTAATTTTCCCAATTTCTGCAAAATAAGGAGGGTGTGGCCCAAGAATTCCATCTGACTTGTTCTGACCTCTAACTGATTCCTCTGATGTAGGCTGAGCTGGTAACAAATTTTCTACTAACACATCTAACTCCGACTATAACTCTGAAGAAGAAAAACCATTATCTGTCTCATCCAAATCTTCCTCAAGAAAAAGCCCATCAAAAGAATCCATGGGGCCCCAAACATTACAAATGCTTGGGGGCCTATCATTTAATTTCAGCTTTATAGGAGTAGACTCTATCTCATAACACCCCATTTCTACTTCCCAAAAAACGATCTCATTTTCCTTTTTCCTAGGATCTTCCACATGATATTTTCTTTCCAACTCTCTATTCAATCTACACTCTAAACAATTTGGAGTTGGAATGGTGGCATAAGTTAAGTCCATTTGTAAATTACCACCTAAATCTGCAGCTGTCTTTCTATTTAGCAACATACCCCAAGTATCCAACGCATCAATTACAACAATGTCCATCTCAATCATGATATCTGCGAATGCAACTAAGTGTACTTGTAATCCCTTAATCAAACCATGGACAGCTATGGTTCTGCTATCCATGGCACAAATATTATAATAAGGCCTAGATATTCTTAAGTTCAACTATTCCATCACTTTCTTAGTCATAACATTTGAAGTAGCTGTTGAATCTAACATACAATTATGAAAAATAAAATCGTTCACGAGCAAGGATAGGAAAAAGGGTCTATTCTTTTCATTCCCCCTATCCATATTTTGTAAAATAACCGGTGCATCCTGATAAGTTCTCGTCGGTGGCACGTCAACACTATTCTGAGAAGGACAATCTATGGCTCTGAGCAGCTTCTCCCTCTGAGAAGAAATTTTCATTAATTCTGACACTTGCACCAACATTTTTGCATTACTTAACCATCCTCCTAAGTCAATATTTAAATCTGAGCTTGCATACACATTTGACTTAGGGGGCTTTTGAGCTACCTTGGGAAAGTTTGCTTGGTTGTTACTTTGATTTTTATTTCCATTCCTTTGGTAGGTAATGCCTCTAAACTTAGCCATTTCAACTACCTGTTGTGGAGTAGGCTTAGGACCAAACATTTCTGTCACCTTATCCACCACAACATCACTCATGCAATTCACATTTCTCGCCCCCTCATTGTGTTCATCTGAATCCATCCAGTCATACATGGCATCATTATACTTATGACCAAACATATTAATTTGTTCATTCGAAGATCCATAAGGTCCCGTCTCATCATAAAAGTGAAGGAAGACTTGGCATGTTGATTCATCATGCAATTGCTCACAAGGTCTGCAATAATGAACAGCCTGGTGGTCAACCCAATTAGTGGATTCAAATGGATTTGGTGGTCTTTGATCTTGGGGAGGAGATTTCTTAGGCCATTTGTCATTTGACTTATGTTGGGGCCTATTTCCTTGACCCCTTTCCATGGTGATCCACCGGTTCTGTATGGCATTGATTTGATTTGCTTGGTTGATCTCCATTTGCTTGATCTGATTGGCATGATTAACTTCCATTTGTTTAATCAATTGAGTGAGTTCCTTAATGCCATCATTAGAAGATTTCTAAGTTTCAACATACTTCTTCTTCTCATCATAAAGTTGGGAAGAAGATCCTCTAGTAAAACCAGGTATGTTAGACTTCCTAGCATCCTGCATGTTTTTATCAATTTTGATAGCCATGGCTTGTGTTGTTTTCAAATCCTGAGGGTCCTTATCCCTTAAGGCATATCTCATTTCTCCCTCAAAAGCCTCCATATAATATATCAAGACTGCAGCATTTGAGGGTTTTATATCATCATGCAAACTCTTAACTAGGTTGTTAAACTTAGCGTTGAATTCCTCCACAGTTTCGTTCTCTTTCTTATGGCTAGAAGTGAGGGTTGCTAACTGAAACCTATGTTCCTTCTGATCACCCCATCTTTTTCTAAATTCATCCAAAATCTCTTCAAGGGTGCTAAACTTAGCTGGATCAAAATCGGTAAACCATTCAGCGACATCCTCCTCAAGTGAATTCACAAACAAGGTCATCTTCACATCTTCTTCATCGTGACCATGGAAAAACTTCAAGACAACTCAGGAAGTTCGAGATGTGAGACTTTGCACTGATTGCAATGTTTCCCTGAAAGGTAGGTAGCTTGTCTATGGATTTCTTAGGGACTTGGTGTGGGGCAACTTGGATTGCTACAAAATTCAAAGGCCTCAAGAATATACTCATGGTCGCGTTAGTATTATTAATGGGATTATTAACAGTTGCTTGCTTATTAGTTTGGAACAAGAATTGGATATCGGTAAGTGCTTCCTCTCCAAGACTTTCAAGTAGCCTCCTAGGGGCAAGGCGATTTATCCTCCTCCTATAAACCTTTTCGGGTTTAGGAAAAGAGTAAATCAAGCCTTGTGCAATGCTCCTAGTAATATACCTGACAGATTTGTTCAATGGAGTCGCCACTTGAAAAAGATTCACACGAAATCAACCAATGCTTAGTTCTAAAAGAATAAGTTAAGTCGTTTTCACCAAGGATAAATGACTTGTCCCCGACAACGGTGCCAAAGATGTTGCCGTCTTTATACACACTTGCAGACGCGAGCTAAGTCCTGCTCACTTAGTGTCTCCTTGGAGGCACAATGCCTAGGTTCAAAGTCCACTCTGTCACTTTAACTTGAACCTCTTCTGTCTAGGCTAACTCCTAGGGAAGCCAAGGGGGGTAGACCCTAGTTATTAGATGAGATTGATAGTTTAATGTTCTAGGAGTTGGTTTTAATTGGTTAAAAGGTTAAGGGGAATCTAGCCTAAGATGTCAATCAGCAAATGCAAGATGCAACCACCTAAGTATGAGAGTCCGACCTTTTCTTAGGGCAACTAAGACTAGTGCCTAAGATTGGACAATGGGGTCAACGAAGTTAGGGGGATATTCGTTACAAGATAATTACAAGTTACAAAAGATTACAAAAAGATAGATACAATTAGATACAAAAGAATTTCTAAGATATACAGATTAAGACTAGATACAAAATATTAACGAGTGCTTGAAATGTGCAAGAAAGAAGATATTCAAAGATGAACAACCATCAACACATCAAGCCAAGCATGCTCACAACAGATAGACTTTTGTTGGACTGCTTTTCAATGGCCAAAAGAGGCAAAGCACTCAAGACCCAATCAAGAGAATGCCTCCAGCTGGATGCACACTTCTTGAAGGATCACACCGCAAGTACAAGAATTAAGGATAGATGAAAAACGTGGAAAGCCAAATATTTTAACTGAAAGATTTAACCACGTAGATATTATTTCTACAACACATCAAAGATAGCTTGCATATGAATGTAAATTGAAAGACAGTGAGAACAATGAGCTTGCAAATGTGTAGTTGTATTGCTGATGTTGTAGTTTGAAAATTAAATTAAGTGATTAAGTGTGAGACTGATTTTAGCCCTATCTAGGTGTCAACCCAAAAATTCTCCTCCCCCTATTACCAAGTGGTTGCTGGATGCTCAAGAAGTGAGGCGATGAGGCCTACCCTAGCTTCACAGGTCAACCCTAAGGCCGAGTACTTCGGAAAACTTTCTGTGGCTTTCGCCAAAACCCCAGTTTTTAAATGGCGAAGATGGTGAGTTATGGTGTCCTATTAAGTCTAATTAGTTTATTTTAGACCTATGAGCTAAATATTGTGAAGTGTGATTGAGTGCTTGTAGCTTGCTCAACAAAGGATTGCCAAAATACTGAAAATTTGGAGATAAAAAGATTGATGCCTTTAAACAAATGGATTGCAAGTTAAATTTTAGTTTTCGGAAAAGGCCTTGGGGACCCAAACTGGAATTACTGATTGAATTCTTAGATTATTAGATTGCACATGTAAGATATAAGAACTAAAACTAACTTGCAGAATTGTAAAAGATTGACTAATTGAGCCCTTTAAGATATCGATGTTTGCACGCATGTGTAAAGATAAAACGTTGCAACAGAAAATGACATGCATGCAAAGTAAATCACGAAAGCAAATATCAACTATGCCTCCACGGGCTCTAATCTAGCAATTAAGTGTGAGATCTACTCTGGATTATTTTAGTTAAGCATGCATGTAGAAATCACTACTATTCTAGCTAAGCTTGCAACGCAAAGACTGAAGGAAAGCAGAGCAAGCCGCTTGGGTACAACTCCTTCGGGCTTGCGTTTACAGTATTTTAGAGTAGATCGGGAAGAAAAAAACCTTACCACAGTGAGAGGAGTTGTTGGAGGATGTGTTGTGCATGTGATTTCGGCAGCATGCCCTCTTGTCCTGGTAAGAACCTTTAAAAATCAGCAAGCTATTGCTTGAGCTGCAACACACTCAAAAAGTTGATGAAATTTATGTTTTTAGGCAGAAATTTCTTATATATGTAAACCAGAAAATTATATGATTTTAGGTGATCTATTTAAACACATTAGCTACTAAAATCAAGAATGAGAGAAGGTGAATAATATCAGAAATAATTTGGAGTGTAAGTGAGAAGCAAGGGCAAATCCGTGCTTGGACTTGCTCCAATATTCTCTTCTTGAAGTGTCCTGCAAAGCTTAAACAGAATGTGAGACGAAAATAGATAATGATGGCATATACTAATAATCAAAACTAATTTCAATCTTTGGTACATGCAGATCAAATAAGCTAGCAATTATACAATCACTAAATCTAGTTAAGTAAACTAATTTACCCAACAATCTACCTATAATCACACAAATATTTGAAACCTAATGATTTCACCTCATATGCATGTAAAGAGCCCAGACAAATCTTGAGATCCTTGAATCCTCCAAAGCATTCCCTTTTATTATCCAAATGGAAGAAGTTATAGCAACTAATTGCTACAGGTTCTTCAAGAGCCACACCAATGAAGAAACGTGACAATAATAATGAGAGAGGAAGAGAATAAGATGGTGAGAAAATAGTAGCATAACACTGCAATAATCAAAGGTACTGAATGAGGGAGTGAGGGGTTTCTTTTATAGCCATGGGAGACCAAGAGACCCCTCTTGGATCTTCAACACTTGTCAAAGATCCAAGGGACAAAACAACTCACAGGGGAAATCAGCCAATGAGAAACTAAGCTTTTAGGGTGAGGGGAAATGGCAAGTGTGAGTTGGATGGGTGAAGAAAGCAATGGCAAGTGAGGCGTATTGGCTAGAGAGAAAACCCACGCTTTCCTTCCAAGTAATTTCCAATTAAATGCTTAACACTTCCTCTTTTACGTGTGGCATTCCTATTTTTCAAAGGAAAAAAGCGCGAGTCATCAAGGCAAGACGTGAGGATTGGAAAGAGCGTGGAGGAGTGTGTTGGCACACTCCACAAAAGCCTGCGATTAGTGGAGGAAGGGAATACGAATGAAAGGACAGGCCCCACCCATCCAAGATTAGAGAGTTTCCAAGTATTACGTGGGAGAGGGATGTGAGCTAACCAAACCATGAGGTAAGGAGGGATGGGTGAAGGTGTACATGTGCCTGGAGTGTGGGAGGAGTGTGGAGGCCACACTCCAAAGTGTGGGTTGGAGGGGTAGAGGAAACGTAGTTGTGGAGAGACGGACCCACGCCTCAATTAAATGAGTTTCCAAATAATACGTGGGAGAGTGTATGTATCCCTTAATTGGGAATTAATTAAAATGTAATTTTAATTAAATGGGGGTTTAAAAGGGTAAGAAATGGTAGGAAAGGTATGGTGGGGTCCCTCTCATCATTATTTGCTACTTACTTCACTTGATTTGGTCCATTATTACAAAATTGACATTTGCCCATGTCTTGGGTTTGGCAATTGAAATTGTCGTTTTTCTGAAAAACTCCTAAGTGGACAAATAACCTAGCAAAATTTGTCCGACTGAGTTGAAACTTGGTCCACAGGTGTAGGGGGTCTCATTAGCTTTATTTTGGTACAAACACCCCTATCAAAAATCCAGGGACATAAGTTTTACATTAAATACCCAGACTTAATTAATTAATTCCGAAACTTAAAAAAAACCTGGCTAAACATGACGAAAATCCGTGAAATTTCACGTGCTGTCTTACATGGTCATTTACAACATTCCTAAACACTAGCTACCTAGGAATGACTTCATTAGAACGCTTTTCACCCCTTTAGAGGATTTATTGGGTGGGAGTGAAAAACTCAAGGGAGATTAACCCGGCTAGTTAGGCCACATTAACCCACTGAGGATAAAAAACACTCAGCGAAAGGAACTCTCCTAATGAAGAAACCCTAAGGCAACTGACCTAACATGATCCATGTAGACCTATTACATTATAAACCCGCGCAGGGGTGCGGTAATCCCTCTTACAAAACTGTGCGTTGGAGCAAAAAATGCCCTGTAGAACCAAAAAGTATTTGTCATGTTTGCATCTGTTGATGCATATCTTCATGGTACATGGAGTTGACCCCCTAGTTGAAGAGGCGATCAACATCTGGCTCCACATGGGGACGTGTGTTCGATCTTTTCAAATGGGACGGAGAGCATACGAGAATCCAGCATCTACAAACAGGTGCTCACCAATATCCAACATAAGCATACATATATATCGAATAAATAAAATAAATGCTATAAACGACATTTACATTATGAAATAATTATTGTACAACATCTATAATTATAAAATGAATCTAGGATACAGAAATAATTATAAGTACACATCAACATAATGAATGAAATAATACAAAACTGACATACAGGGAGAAAGGTTAGAGATACATTACAAAGGGTGTCCAAATGGACACCAAGTTGCTGCATGAAGAACACTTCAAGGCGAGGTCCGCTCGCTAGCATGTCTGACTTCATGTCATCCCACTGGCTGAGAAGAGTTGCTAGAAGACCGATACACTTTACGTTGGTTGTTTATTCTTTCAGGTGAATCCCAGTTTCTAACCTTAGGCCATTTGGGGCAGTGCCCTTTAAAAAATTTCTGATGGTTTTCCATAGGTGCCAAGTGTAAAGTTTGTGAGCTTAGTTTTTCCTTAAAAGGCTTGGCATAGCTTTTATTAGGGATGGTATATTTTACTCTATCAATATTAACCTTATCATCCCTAGTAAACTCCATTAGATTTTCATCATTGAATCTATCTTTAATTTTCCCAATTTCTGCAAAATAAGGAGGGTGTGGCCCAAGAATTTCATCTAACTTGTTCTGACCTTTAACTGATTCCTCTGATGCAGGCCGAGCTGGTAACAAATTTTCAACTGACACATCTAACTCCGACTTTAACTCTGAAGAAGGCAAACCATTATCTGTCTCATCCAAATCTTCCTCAAGAAAAAGCCCATCAAAAGAATCAATGGGGTCCCAAACATTGACCCCATGTAAAAAGGGGCTTTTACTCTCTTTTCTGCTTAATTAGGGTTTTTACTTAGCATTTAATGTAAAAACGGTATGATTTTGACATTATGGCCTTGTCAGCCTTTTTATGACCTAAAAAGTAAAATTGGGTCATTGATACAGTATATATTGACGATTTTGATCCTCATTTTAGCATAATAACTCACTCACTAATTAGTCAGGTCTGATTTTTGCGCCCTATTTGGGTTATTAGCTGATTTGAGGAAGGCACACTTGTTGAAGGAAGAGATTTTTGGCATTCTATGGTGTTTTTCTTGAAGGAAGGTGTTACAACTAGGGTTTGCATGATTATTTCTTGATGAATTGTAAGTATTTTTCTGCAAAACTTCTTGATTGAATGGTTGTAGTCTTATTTTCTTACATGTATTTATAATTTGCTGAATAAAAACCCTAGGTGACAAGCACACAAGTAGGTCCTTGTCTCATGTCCCCTGATAGAAAAGTTTTTAACCATTGAAGAAGAAGAAGAAGAGAGCCTAGCCATAGCTACACTCCTTTTTCTTCCTCCCTTTAGCTAGTCGTACCATTTTGACTTCAAGAGGAAGAGGACGTCCCAGGCCTAGGTCATCTACACGTAGGGCCGTTTTCTTTTAGGGTTTGATGAAAGAGTCTTGCCTTAGCAACACTCTCCCTCTTTAAGCCCTCTTGTCTTGATTTTGTTTTTTCATTTGAGCTAGCTGTTTGTCGGGAAGGAGGACAGAGCACAAGGCCTTGCTTTAGCAACGCCGGAGTGAGCCTCTCTCCCCTAGGGTTATGATTTTGAAGCCCTGCTTTAGCAGCACTTCAAAACTTATCCCTCTAGTCCTTAAAAATCTCACCCCCTTCAACTCTTGCGTCCTTCACTTATGACTCCATTAAACCCTAAGGCACTGATCTAAGTCCTCCAAAGTTGAAGTAAGAACTCGATCTACACACTCTCAAGACTTTTCGATTGAAACCCTAACTACACTAACCCTAGCCTAGACTAACCTACTAACCCTAAGTTGTTGACGTCATCATTGGATATTTCATCTTTATTGCAGCAACGTTTTACTTATTGGGCAATTGAATGGTGATTTAGGCATAAGTTAATTGGAGTGTTGGTTTATTACATTGAATGCCACATCATTTTAATAATTATTGATGAAGTGATATGATTTTTATTGCTATTGATAAACATTGACTACATCAATATTTATATTCAAAATGCTTATAAATTCATCAAATAGTCCTTGATTGATATCAAGTACTAACCCACTGAATAGCTTGCACGTATCAGTTTGTTGTTGTTTTGTCCTAGGCAGGTACACTTCATTGGGTTTTACCTTATTATTGGTTGTTTAGTCGGGAACACCTCATTGATGGTGATCTGTGAAGGGAGAAACTTGTCATTATCCTTTAGCCTCTTCAAAACCCCAGGTCACCGGGGACGTCTCCCCTGGGCCTCACCTCCCTAAAGAGAAAGAACCTCCCCATCGTGGTGACATTGGGTGGGATAGGTTCCTGTTACGCCAGTTTGGCCTTCTACTTTATAGCCTTTCTTCCTAGCTACAAACTGTGTGATAACATTTTGGCACCGTTGTCAGGGAACACTGAGTCAATTCTCCTCAAGACGACACTTTTCGGTAAGCCTTGCCTCAAAACCTTATCTTACAAGCTTACTTGGAGACTCCACTAGGGTGTTTTCCCTATTTCTTTGATAGTTTCAAGAAAACTATCTGGCGACTCCACTGATGACGAAGCCAACAATGACTTCACAATGGCATCCCGGGAACTAGAAACCTTTAGACATGAGTAAAATCTCGGGATATCCTAGACAAATGCCCCCTTGGTATAAAAAATGGCTCCCTAGATTCATTGGCATCGATGGAGAAAATCCTGATTATCACATGAGCAAATTCTGGACTTTCTTTCATTACCGCCCTGTCAGTGATGACGCTGATGACTTGGTAATGAAACTCTTCTCTGCCACTCTACATGGAGAGGCTGGAAGATGGTATGATAATCTTCCAGCTGCCAGCATCACATCTATGGACCAATTTGAAGAGATCTTCCTTGCAAGGTGGGTTCTGAAAATCGAAGATATCCAATCATTACTAAGAGGTCTTGAGTGCATAA
>JASDQU010105618.1:214512-232215 GCA_032191745.1 Picea mariana
CAGTCGTCAAAAATGAAAGGAATCTGATGCATATATCTGAAAGTTATAATGATCAAACATGACACATACCATGATACCTGGACCAATTACCTCATGGAGCAAGAGTCTTTTCCGATACAAGTCCAAGCCGAAGGTGATGGATGTTGTTGTTGCTTGACAGGACAGGTCTGATGAAGAAGAAGAAAGATGGGCCCTCTAGGGCCATGCTCAGGTCAATCTTGCTCTCGATACTCCATGTCTAGGACCTGTGGGCCTCGAGACATGATCTCCTAGTTATCCCTAGAAATCAGAGATAACAGTAAGAAAATTGAAAATGTAGGAAAATGCCATAAGGTGAAACTCCAAATTCAAGATTTCAATTTGGAATCCGAATTTTACACCGTACCCCTGGGAGGAGTAGACGTGGTTTTAGGAGTCCAATGGTTGCAAACCTTAGGCACCTACTCAGTCAATCACCAAGAGCATTTTATCAAATTCAAATGGCAAGGGCAGACTTATAAATTATATGGTTTTCAACCCCCCCAAACACAAGTTGTATCATCTCAACAAATGGAAAAAATGATTCGAAAAGGAGCACCTACCTATTTTATCCAATGCCACCATGGGAATACAAGAACCAGAACAAGACTCCAAAAATCAGAAATCCAAGACCTAATTCAAACACACGAGAAGGTGTTTCAAGACCTCCCCATGGACTTACCTCCACAAAGAAGAATTGAACACTTAATTGAAACTAAACCAGGGTCAAGCCCAATAAAAGACCATACAGATACCCCCATCATCATAAAACAGAAATAGAAAGATTAGTTCAAGACTTGTTAAAATGTGGGATTATCACAAAAAGCAGAAGCCCATATTCAGCCCCAATTGTACTAGTACGAAAGAAAGATGGTTCTTTCAGGTTATGCATAGATTATCGTGGGCTTAATAAGATAACAATTAAAAATAAATTTCTCATTCCTTTCATCGACGAAATGTTGGATGAACTTCATGGAGCCAAAAAAAATTCAAAACTCTATTTGAGATCAGGATATTACCAGAATAGGGTAAGATTAGAAGATGTACCAAAGACCGCCTTCCAAACCCATGAAGGACACTACGAATTCAAGGTAATTCCTTTTGGGCTAACTAATGCCCCGGCCACCTTCCAAGCAACTATGAATGAACTATTTCACCCACACCTAAGAAAATATGTTTTAGTCTTCTTTGATGACATTTTAGTGTACAGCAAAACATGGAAGGAACACATAAATCATTTAGGACAAGTATTATCTATTCTAGAAAAAAATCAATTCTACGCAAAAATGTCAAAATGCACTTTCGACAAGGAGGAAGTAGAATATCTCGGTCACATTATTTCCAAAAACGGAGTTAAGGTAGACCCAAACAAAATCAAAGCAATTACAGAATGGCCCCGACCAAAAAGTATATCTAAATTAAGAAGATTTTTAGGCTTGGCAGGATACTACCGACGATTCGTCAAAAACTATGCTCACCTAACTGCCCCCCTAACAAATCTCCTAAAGAAGAATTCCTTCCATTGGAATGAAGAATCTGAAAAATGTTTTAGAAATTTAAAAGAAATTATGTCCACAACCCCCGTGTTAGCTACCCCTGATTTCTCCAAACCCTTCATAATTGAATGTGATGCTTCAGGTTTTGGGATCAGAGCAGTCATGATGCAAGATGGACACCCAATAGCATTTGAAAGTAGGAAACTAAACAAAAAAGAATGTTTACAATCCACATACAATAAAGAAATGCTTGCAATCATGCATGCATTAACCAAATGGTGACAATACCTCTTAGGAAGCAAGTTCTTGGTACGTACAAATCATAATAGCCTACAATATTTGTTACAACAAAAAACATTAACTACTGAACAACAAAAGTGGATAGAAAAAATTGCCACATTTGATATGGAAATATTACATAAGAGAGGAAAAGATAACATAGTGGTTGATGCTCTTTCACGAAAAGATGAAAAAGCACAAGTTTTTGCAGTATCAATCGCAATTCCGGAATGGTTGAATGAAATCCGAAGTGAATATGCCAAAAACATAGAGACATGCTCCATAATCAATGATTTAACCCAATACCCCAAGTTCGAATGGAAGAATGACATCTTATGGTATAAAGGAAGAATTTATTTGAACAATAACTCAAAATTTAAAATCAAGGTACTCCAAGAAGCTCATGATTGTCCAGCCGCAGGCCACATTAGATTTTTCAGAACATCTTATAATGCTCGTCAAACAAATCGGGACGTCTCTTAATATGAGCTCAGCTTATCATCCACAAACAGATGGACAAACAAAAATTGTCAACAAGTGCTTAGAAACTTACCTTCGTTGCTTTGTCACTGATAAGCAAAATAAATGGCTTCAATGGTTGCACCTCGCTAAATGGTGGTATAACTCCACATATCACACATCAGCTAAAATGACACCGTTTCAAGCTCTTTATGGATATCCACCACCATCATGGAAAGAGTTAGCCACAAATCAAACAAAAGTCACATCAGTAAAAGAGCTTTTAGACGAAAGTCAAAAAGTTGTGCAAATTCTCAAGGAAAACTTGGTTATAGCAAGAAATAAAATGAAGCAACAAGTTGATCAACACCGAACAGAACGAGAATTCGAAGTTGGAGAATGGGTATTTGTGAGACTTCAACCCTACAAACAATTATCACTTAAACAACAAGGAAAGAATAAATTAGCCCCGAAATATTACGGACCATATCAAATTAACAGAAAAATCAGTCGCGTCGCTTGTGGATTGGACTTACCAGATAAAAGTCATATCCACAACGTTTTTCATGTATCATGTCTAAAAAAAGTTGTTGGACAACACCAAAAGGTGCAAACTTTACTTCCCCTGTTGGATGAAGAAGGCAGAATTATTTTAGAACCAAAAGCCATTATTGCCTCTGGAGAAAAGAAGTTACGATCTCGCATAATCAAAGAATATCTAATCAAATGGAAAAACCTACCAGAAGAAGATGCAGCATGGGAATCAGAACATTTTCGTCAATTACACCCGTCGTTACCAGTGCTTTGAGGACAAAGCAATTTTAAGAGGAAGGCAATGTTATGAACATAAAAAATACATATAAATAGATATTCATAACATAGTAATTAATTAGTAAATAGTAATTATTAATAATGAAAGGACATGTTCTTAAAAGACATGTCTATTGGTTAAAGGGCACCCCTGCGTGGGTATATAAACAAGCCCTCATTCTCAATTGTAATCATCTCATATTTTATCAATTATTTATATTTTATATATTACTATACAATTGCATATCTAGTTATTTATTACATTCTGCATGGTTCTTTCTCAATGGATAACAAAAACATACGGCCTAGACATGTAAAGCCAACAAGGATGACTATCCAATTCTACCATTCTACCACAGTTCTCTCAACGATTGATTATTCACCGGTTAGAGTATGTCAAAGTCATCATTTGTGATTGAGGATAGAGGTGGTAATGAATGAACTGATGTTTCCACAAATACTTATAAACTGATTTCTGTTAATTACCTGAATTATAGATCCATCCCCTTTGTCTTTAGATATCTGCCTGAATTTGGCATTTTTTTTTCCAATTTGCAGCGGAGTAGTCTTTCTTCACTGGAGTTTCCGAACTTCAAATGGCCAAGGAACGGATTTTTTGGTCAAATACCTAGAGCTCAGAGAAAATCTGATAAATTTGGTAAAGTGTGGCTAAGATCTAGATATGATAAAAATTAATTGATTTTTACCACGACCTATGTGATGGTATATATACGCATTGACCCTTAGTTTGGATGTGCCACTTCATTTATTATTATTATTATTATTATTATGATTTATTTCATGTTTATTTATATATTTATGTTCATTACACGAACCATGCTCTCCTTTCCTTTCACATTTGTAATGACCTCCCCCCCCAACCCTCCTACCCCAACTCCCCTGCCCCCCACCCCCCCACAAATTACCATCTTAAGGCACTCCAAATGTAAGAGGCTAAGAGACCACAAGCCCTTCATATCCCATGAATCACTCGTAGCTAGGTGAAAACACATCCAAAGCAAACCAAAAGATAACATTCCATGCCTAAGAAGGTGTAAATTCAAGAAACATATCCTTTAGCGGTTGAATTTACTAATATATTAAGCTGACCATTGAACCAGATGTGGAAGGAAATTTACAAGATAACATGTGCTCCACCAAGGGGCAACTTTGGAAAAAACATAATGATGATGTTAAACTTGTACCAAACCATTTTGCACTCTAGTTTTGTCATTCTTGTAATAGCAAGTGTGAGAGCATTTGAGTTCTCTGCATAACTTCCGCTAGCCTACTTCAGTATGGTTTTGGGTAGTCTTATTTTGATGTATGGTTTTAATAGTATGACAGAGTTTGTAACTAGCCTCTTGACCCATCTAGCTTCCATAGTAGTAAGAGTTAGTTGTTCTAGTTGGATAAAATACCAAGGTCTGGAAGTTATGTAATTTTTAAGTCCCTAGAGGATGCTTATATAAATAAAAGATTTGTTTAGAATATGCACACATACATAACATGCTTCCTGTTAATTATAAAGGTTATCTTTATGCAAAAAAGTGGGCTGCATAGATAAGATAAGATAATTTTATTAATGTCCAATAAATGACATTGAGAGACTTAGTTAAGCCCAATACCACCAAGTTTGATCACTTCTCTCTTCTAGTGTATGTCGACACTTATGGTTGTTTATCAACATTCAAGTACCCCATCCATGGATAGTGAGGATAATAGGATAGTGAAATAGTGTACACCCTCTAGTTCTATTGAAAAATGACACACTTGCCCTAGGTCACAAGACATACATGCTCGAGTCAACCCTAACACAAGAACATCTCCTAGTACAAATAAAGTAGTCAAATGCCCATTATTGGATTTCTTAGTTCAACCTCAAAAATTAGTAAAGCAAGTCATAGCTCTTGGGTTCCCGAAGAATTACCCAATCAAGTCCTCTCGGTCCCAAGCATTCCCTAGAGGAAATTATCAAAGTTTGCATCACATTGATACGTTCACAATGACCGATGATGACAAATAACTATGGACCTTGTTGACCACCTATTCAACTAGGGGGTCAACTCCATGTACCATGAAGATGTGCATCATCAGATGCTACCAAGTCAGAGACTATTTGGTTCTACAAGGCATTTTTGGCCTCCAGCACATTTTTTTGTAATTGGAATTTTCGCTCCCCTGCGTGGGATAATAATGTAATAGGTCTGCATGGATCATAGTTAGGTCAATTACCTTAGGATTTCTTCATTAGGAGAGTTCCTTTCACTGAGTGTTTTTTTTCCTCGGGTTATTAATTTGGCCTAACCAACCTTATTAATTTCCCTTGAGTTTTTCACTCCCACAAAAAATCCCTATAAAGTGGTGAAGGGCATTCTAATGGATTCATCCTCTGATAGCTAGTGTTTAGGAATTATGTAAATGACCATGTATGACATCTCAAAAAATTTCGCGGAATTCCATCGAGTCTAGATAGGTTTTTTTTAATTAATTAAAATTGCCTAAGGTTGGGTAATTTAATTATTTAATTTTAATTAATTTTTGATAAATAATATAAAAACGAGGTGGCTTTTGCTAGGGGTATTTGTGCTCAAAAGAAATGGAATGAGATGCCCTACACCCTTGGACCAAGTTTCAGCTCAGTTGGACAACTTTTGCTAGGTGTTTGTCCATAGGGAGTCTTAGTCAATCAAGACAACAATTTTAATTGCTAGTCATGACATAGGAAAAATGTCATTTTTGTAATTTTTTAGCAAATGAGTAAAGTAAAGGTGAAAGATGATGAGAACCATTTCGTAACCTACCCAACCCCTTTCCTAACCTTTACACACACCCTCACTCAAACACTCACTCAAACCAATTCGCCCCCCTAGGGGATTTGCAACCCCCTTCATGAGAAAACGATAGAAAGTGAAATATTTTGAGGTGTGGGCCCCTCTCTACATAGGTGCGCCCTTCCTAGCCTTCCACCTCATCCTTTTACCATGTCCCACACCCTCCACATCAATCCAACTTGTTAATGCCAATTCTCGCAAGTAATGAGCGCAGCACACAGAAAGGTCCATTTCGGGTTTAAAATCAAGCGAGCAGGCATTTTTGTTTTCAACAACGAGGATCCACAGATGGAGCAGATCGACGGTCGTCAGGTAAGTTTGAGTCGTAGAGTTGCACGAGGTTTGGTGCATGGGCTCATCTCTTATGGCCAAAATCACAAAATGATGAGCCATTTCGGTATTTCAGCTACCGGGATGTCAAGGACAAAGGGGTCGCTCCTCCACTGCATCGGGAATCCCCGAAACACGAAATGAAAAAGCGCCCGGGAGCCATTTCAACATTTCAGTGACAGGGACTTCAAAGAACAACGGGTTGCTCTCTTCCACTGCATCAGGAATCACCGAAACCCGAAACGCGAAATGCAAAAGCCGCCCAAGAGCCATTTCGGCATTTCGACTACCGGGACTTCAAAGAACAACGGGTTGCTCTCTTCCACTGCATCGGGAATCACCGAAACCCAAAACGTGAAATGCAAAAGCCGCCCAAGAGCCATTTCAGCATTTCGACTACCGGGACATCAAAGAACAACGGGTTGCTCTCTTCCACTGCATCGGGAATCGCCGAAACCCGAAACGCGAAATGCAAAAGCGCCCGGAAGCCATTTCGGCATTTCGGCTACCGGGACTTCAAAGAACAACGGGTTGCTCTCTTCCACTGCATCGGGAATCGCCGAAACGCGAAATGCAAAAGCTGCCCAAGAGCCATTTCGCCTATCGAGACTTCAAAGAACAACAGGTTGCTCTCTTCCGCTGCATCGGGAATCGCCGAAACCCAAAACGCGAAATGCAAAAGCCGCCCAAGAGCCATTTCGGCATTTCGGCTACCGAGACTTCAAAGAACAACGAGTTGCTCTCTTCCACTGCATCGGAAATCGCCGAAACCCGAAACGCGAAACGCAAAAGCCGCCCAAAAGCCATTTTAGCATTCCGGCTACCGGGATTTCAAAAGACATGGGGTCTCGCTCTTCCACTGCATCGAGAAGCTCTGAAACACGAAATGCGAAAAGTTTTCAGTCTCCGCCACCCTCCATGGAAGAAGCAGTTAATGAATATTGAGCAGGTAGTTGAGACCTCAGCTCAAGCCATGAATGCAGGGCATGGAGGTTCTGGCAGGCAATCTGCCCAAGATCGTCCTATGTGCAGGTTTTCCTAAAAGAGCCATGCCGATCTAATGTCCTCGACTGACCAAAAGAACCTGCGCACGCTAAGTTAGACTTTAATGTCTCATCTACTCTCCTGTTGCCAAGGGGGCGAATTGCTCCGAGTATATATACTTAGTTTTTGTATTTTTGTAAGGATCGATGGTAGAGCAAAGCTCCCGACTGTAAAGCTTTAACAAAGCCTCTGGTTCTCTGGTTATAGAATGATATTTTGAGATTTCTTGTTTAATGGTGGCCAGCCTCCTCCTTTCCTTTTTTCTCTGAATCTGAAAGCCCGGGTATGGATGATCCAGTCGGGTGTTGCTGTAACTATATGATGTATGTTTGATTGTATTAGCTCTGCAACGTTTGAGGTTTACTTTGAAGTTTCTCTGGTCTGAGAGGATCTCATATCTGAGACTTTTCCCCTTTCTTTCCCTCCATTTACTCACCACTATGCAAAATTTACTGGCTTAAGTTAGATCAAGACCTCACATGTCCTTGTTGTTCCAACCCAGTTTTCTGAGTGAGCGATACTGTTCTGGGTTTACTTCCATTCGATCACCCCCCTTTAAACAAATCGTGACATAAACTGATGGGCCTCAAGCTTACTCCTGTTGCAATCCAGGAGTGACTTCTGACGCCAACATTTCTGGCGCCGTTGCCGGGGACGAAGTTGAAAATTTTCCCTGGGATTGAACGACATTGAGCCTCTAATTCTGAAGGTGCATCAGGCATCAAAGCCTTACGAGATTGCTACTCTGCACCTAGCGACTCCATTGTGACGACTCCACTGTGGCGAACCTGCTATTTTAGTTGTGGCTTCCAGAGGTAGACACACGCAGTCCCATCCACAGCTCCCTCTAGCTACACCTGAAGTTGAGTCGGAGGTGATTTTCGGAAAAGGAAAGGCCTCTGAAGGAGAAACTTCCACCGCTGAACCAGGTAATTTGCCATCTCCTTCTGTAGGAACTCCATTTTCTTCTTCTCAGCTTCCTAGCAGACCTTTTTCTAAAGTTTCCCGTTTCCTGAATTTCGGGAGTGTTCCTACTGAGTTTTCCCCTCCTGGTCTGGGATTAAAGGGAGAAATCCTTGTCACTCCCCTCTCCCCTGAAGCTGTACCTTGGAGTAGACCCAGGACCACAGAAGATTTCCCCATTCCTAGCTTTACCACTCCTCCTCTTGTTACGGTTGTTGCTACTGCACAGAGAGAAGCATCTGCTAACTCAAGCCCTTTAGCCTTCTCTCTGAATCCCCCATTGTTTCCCCTTCCACCGGGAAGCTCATTTCCAGTATCCCCTATCCGAGCTCCTTCTCCTCCGAGTTCTCCTCCACCTAATATTCCTATGGCAGGAGCAAATCCCCCCATGACCAGAATGGAGGCTATAATAGTTGCTAGGTATGCTCCCCTTTTGTTACCTCAACCTCTCAATGCCCTTCCAACAGATGGCTACCTTAAGCAGCTACCCAAGTTTACAGGCGAAGGGGACATAGTTGCAGAAGAACACCTTGAAGCCTTTTACAGTTTTACAGATGATCACGTTATCATGCATGCAGACGTATGGATGAGGATTTTCGTCCATAGCCTTGAAGGCGAGGCTAGAAAGTGGTTTAGGGCCCTGCCTCCTGGATCTATTGATGGGATTGAGGCTTTGGATAATGCCTTTTTGAGACAGTGGGGAGACAAAAAAGACTTCATGTATTACATGACAGAGTTTGGGTCTTTGAAGAGAAAGGAAGGAGAGTTTGTCTCTGACTTCTCCAAGAGATTCAATAAAATGTACAATAAGATCCCCGTTGAAATAAAGCCCTCAGAAGCCCTTGCTAAGATCACTTATGCTAGCGCTTTTGATCCCGATTTTTGCCTTCTGTTGAGGGAAAGGAGAGCCACTACTCTGGCTCACATGCAGGATGCAGCCGTGGAAGTAGAATCTAACATATTGGCTGTCGACCGACTCAGGAATAAGGTCGATAGAGACATATCCAGGAAGAGACCTGAAACCTCCCCATCCAATTCCTCTCCCCTTCCCTTTCAGACGGACGAAGTAACTATAGTGCTAAAGTCGCTTTCGGCTAGAATGGAAAGGTGGGAGTTAGAAGGGAAGCCCATGTACAGAAATCCCCAAAATACTGATAACAGAAGCTTCAAGAGGCCTAGCAACAATGTGCCACAGGCTTTGCCAAGGGAACAAAGGAGCAAAGACAGAGATGAGCAAAGGATTCAAACCCCTCTCCAAAATAACCTAGTTACCCATGAGGAAGGAGAGGAGATAGATGAGCTTGACCCTGAAATTCACTGTATTGAAGACACTTTCCCTTTTCCCCATTTGACTCAATCTATATATGAAGAATCCCTTATGAACAGTCAAGTCAATGAGTTGGGTAAAGGGGAAAGGGCCAACAACACTCCTAACAGATATCATCTCAGGTCAAAGAAGAAAGAAGGAAATTTTGATAGCCATGATCAGCCCCTCATAGCGGAAAAACCTGCTACAATCACTACTAAAGAAAAGAAAACTCAGAATACTTTGCCAACAGCCAAAGAACCTGTCTCTGAGGTAAGGGAAGCTCCTAAGCCTCTTTCCTCCTTTAGTTTTGAGCATGAAATTCAAAAGATTAGAATCACCATACCCCTCTCAGAACTAGTTAAAAATGAAGATTTCAAAAGGTCCCTCTCCAAGCTGCTACAATCCGAGTCCCCCCAGCCTTCCACAGACTCAGTAAATCTTCAAGATGAAAAGCCGACAGTCGTCCTAGGTCCCATGGTAGAAGACAAAGATGATTCATCCCCTCCCTTCTACACATCTCTGAACATTCATGATAAGGTGTTGCATAATTGCCTCATGGATTCAGGAGCTTCCCACAACCTTATGCCCAAAATAGTCATGGAAGAATTGGGACTGGAAGTGACAAAGGCTTATCACGATTTGTACTCTTTTGATTCAAGAAAGGCTTATCACGATTTGTACTCTTTTGATTCAAGGAGGGTGCAATGCCTTGGAGTCATCAAAGACTTAGTGGTCTCTTTATTTCAGCTGCCAATGAAGAGTGTGGTCATGGACAATGTAGTAGCTGATGTTCCCCCCAAATTCGGCATGTTGTTGTCTAGATCTTGGATTAAAAAACTTGGAGGAACATTACAGATGGATCTCACATATGCCACCATTCCAGTCTTTGGAGGGGAACACAGGAGGTTGCACAGAGAAGCTCAACTGGCCTACATTGTCAGTGACGAAGCAGACCCCACTAATCACCCCATCTTTGCGCTTGACATTGATTTGGGGTCTAGTTTATTGCAAATCACTGAGACTCCTGAAGCCCCTTTTCAAATCAAAAAGCAACCCATATTAAATCACGAGATACCTCCTCCAACCACCTCTGTTTGGAAAATGTTCTTCGACGAAGCTTCTTCTAGCGAAGGCACTGGCACTGGAGTGGTTCTTGTGTCCCCTTGGCAGGAAACCATATCCCTGTCATACAAGCTAGAATTTGAAGCTACCAATAATGTGGCAAATATGAAGCTCTTGTTCTGGATATGAGGGCTGCAAAGGAAAGGGGAATTGAGAAGGTAGCAATGTTCGGAGATGCCGAGTTGATAATCCAGCAAGTCGGGAATGCTTATCGGGAATGCTTATCGGGCTAAGCATCCTCGACTCAAGGGTTACAGAAATGAGGTGTGGGAGCTGATTGATAATTTCTTCTCGGCTTTTCAACATTTCTTTTATTCCAAGAGAGGAAAATACTTTGGCTGATTCCTTAGTTGTCTCGGCTAGTCTGTTCAGGATCCCTCTGCCGCCTAAGATCAAATATGGAGTCGAGATGAGATATAGGCCATCCATCCCAGACAATATCAAGCATTGGAAGGTATTCGAAGACGATCTTGAAATCGAAAAATTTCTTCAGTCCGTCGACGAATTTTTTGCATTGCACATTGATCAGGATCCTGATCTGAAAAGTCACCCTCACCCTGAGGTATTTTTAAATAAAATTGCTAATCACCATATTATTCATTTGCCTAGCAATAACATTCCGAAGGGACTAGTCCCTTTAGAAAGACTGTTCGATGGGAATGATGTGGCAGTAAAGGGTAGGGCTTCAAATGGAGATGATGATTCAGCGGAGTGCAATATCGACACACAGGAAGAGCCTAAGTTTGTCAAGTTGTCAAGCAGTTTGACCAGAGAACAGAGGGTCGAATATACTGAGTTATTAAAAGAATTTGTTGATGTATTTGCATGGACCTATGAAGACCTCAAGACATATGACACATCTGTCATTGAACACAAGATCCCACTGAAGGGAGAAGCTAAGCCATTTAGGCAGAAGCTAAGACAAATAAATCCCATGTTGTTGCCTGTCATGGAGAGAGAAGTGAATAAGTTGTTAGATGCCCAAATCATAGTCCCCTTGAGATATTCTGAGTGGGTAGCCAATTTGGTCCCGGTGAGGAAGAAAAGTGGAGAAATCAGGCTCTGCATCGATTACAGGAACCTGAACAGGAGCTCAAAGAAAGACAACTATCCCTTGCCCAACATGGAACACATATTGCAGAGGGTAACTGGTGCATCTAGGATATCCATGATTGACGGTTTTTTTGGCTATAATCAGATATCAGTCATGCCTGAGGACAGAGAAAAAACAGCCTTCACTACTCCTTGGGGCACATTCATGTATGCCAAAATGCCTTTTGGATTAATGAATGCAGGAGCAACATTTCAACGAGCCATGGACATAGCCTTCATCAGGGAGAAAGATCAGTTTGTGGTGATCTATCTGGATGACATCACAGTCTTCTCCAGGTCTGATAAAGAGCATCGTTGTCACTTGAGGAAAGTTTTCTTGAAGTGCCGGAGGTTTGGCCTATCCTTAAATCCCAAGAAATCTTTGTTTGCTATGAAGGAGGGGAAGTTGTTAGGCCATATAGTATCAGCAGAGGGAGTGAGAGTTGATCCCAACAGAGTAGATGCAATTCAGACCCTGTCACTTCCCAGGTCTAGAAAGGAAGTTCAGGCTTTTTAGGGAAGATTAACTTTCTGAGGAGGTTCGTCTCAAATTTTGTTGAGTTGGTGAAACACATCACAGCCATGCTCAGAAAGGGAAAAGAAGTAAAATGGACTGCTGAACCCAGGGAATCTTTCGTCCAAATAAAAAGGGCATTGACTGAGGCACATGTGTTGATCAGTCCTGATTATTCTAAGGATTTCCTAATTTTTTCTTTTGCTTCTTTTGATACAGTAGCAGCGGTCTTATTGCAGAAAACAGGGAAGGGCGAGAGCAACCCATTTCCTTCTTTAGTAAGGCATTCAGAGATGCAGAAATCAGGTATGAGATCATGGAGAAGCAGGCCTATGCCTTGGTGAAAGCTCTCAAAGCTTTCAGAGTCTATGTCTTGCACTCAAAAGTGACTGCATACGTTCCTTCAGCCTCTGTGAAGGACATCCTTATACAGCCTGACATAGATGGGAGAAGAGGTAAATGGATTGCCAAGATCCTGGAGTTTGACCTGTAGATAAAGCCCACCAAGTTGGTAAAAGGGCAGGGTTTAGCCAAGCTGCTGGCTGAATCCAATTGCAAGGCCTAGGGGGTTAGCTTCATCAACACTTACTCAGGAAATCAGCGAGCTGAGTCACCCAGCAAAAGCTCTCAGGGTGGCTTATCACTAGCAGAATGCACCTGGTACAGAGACATTTTGTACTTTCTGCAAGAGTTGAAGCCTCCTGATGGAATGGGAAAAAGCAAGGCAAGAGCTTTAAAGCTCAAGGCGATCAGATATTGCCTTATTGACCATGCCTTGTACTGGAGAGACCCTCTAGGAGTGTCTCTGAGATGTTTGAATCCACAGGAAGCCCAAAAAGTTATCTTTGATTTCCACAGCAGCCTTTGTGGAGGGCATCATTTCTGGAAGACCACAGCCCACAAAATTCTTAGGGCTGAGTATTACTGGCCCACCTTATTCGCTGATGTCTGCAGAGAAGTCAGAGCTTGCATCAAATGCCAAAGGTTCTCAGGAAAGCAGCAGCTCAAATCTCTGCCACTAAAGCCTGTAGTAGCTTCAGCACCCTTTCAACAGTGGGGGTTGGATTTCATTGGGGAAATTCATCCTCCTTCAAGTGGCCAGCGTAGATGGATCCTGACTGCAACAGACTATTTCACCAAGTGCATAGAAGCTGCCCCCACCAGGAGTGCTTTGCACAAAGTAATTATCAGCTTCTTGGAGGATATCATAGCCAGATTTGTCTGTCCCAGCAGAATTGTCACCGATAATGCCGCTGCTTTCAAGTCTGAGCCTCTGGTTAAGTTCTGTAAGCAGTTCGAGATTTCACTAATTCACTCTGCTCCCTATTATCCTCAAGGAAACGGACTGGCAAAATCTTCCAATAAAAGTCTAATCAAACTCATTAAAAGGTTATTGGAAGACAATAAGAGGGCCTGGGATTCAAAGCTCAAGTTTGCTCTATGGGCCGATCGAGTGACAGCAAAGAAGTCCCTGGGCACCTCACCTTTTCAACTTTTATGGGACAGAGGCTGTCCAACTTTTGTGAAACTGCTCCAACAGAAGGCCCATAGTATGTTACACAATAGTTTTAATTTTTTAACACCTAGATGTCAAATACAAAGAAGGGAAAAAACAAAGAACTAGAATAAGGACTGTTGGTCCATGTTAAAAACAAGCTTAATTTGAACTGTAAAAGAGGCAGATCAGATGAAACAAAAGATAAGAAGCATGCCAATTGTATAAATGAAAATTGAACATATGCAAAAACAGGAAGGATGCCAAATGAATAAATGAAAACATTTCATATGCAAAGATAAGAAGCGTGCCAATTGGATAAATGAAACTAGAACATACGCAAAGATAAGAAGCATGCCAATTGGATGATGAAAATAGAACATATGCAATTCATTTTCCAGTAATTACCTAAATAGTGCAGGCACAACTCATTTTTTATAAGATTCAGGTACCTGAATTGGTTCTACTAGATTGTCATGACACTTCTTGCAAAACCAAAGTTTGAAATTTAAGAAAAAAGGTTCAACAGATGAGAAGCAATTATTTACATATAGTATATATGCAGAATATAATATCAATTAATTGTATCAGAAATATATAATGAGTAGATTGTTTTGAACTAAAAGGGAATAGGAAACCAGCAAATTTCAAAGCAAGAGACTTTATAAGATAAACAAAAGTGACAGATCAGATTAAAGCGATAGATTTTCTGAAAGAGACAGATAAAAGGCATGCCAATTGAATAAATGAAAATAGAACTTGCAAAGTTAATTTTCCAGTAATTTCCTGTGACCAGCCACTTTAAATAGAATTTAGGTACCTGAATTACCGCCATTAGATTGTCATGCCATTTCTTTCAAAACCAAGGTATGGAATTTCAAAATAATAAGAAGAAATTATTCAACAGATGAGAAACAATTATTTGCATTATAATCTATTTGCAGAATTACAAATAACGTCTTTTAATTTTGTGAAAAAATTATATAATTAGGTTTATCTAACGACTTAAGAATGAAAGGACACACTCGTACACTTAAAAGTAATCAGCACAAAAAGTATAGAAAAAGGGTTGTACAAAATCATGGTGAAAATTGCACACACTATACATGGATGTGAGAAAACACTAGAAAAAATCATTAAAAAACCAGAGCAAAAAGTGGAAAAAATAGACAAACCAACATACCCATGGAATTATTTTATAAATCCCATGGAAGCAATTCATTTCAGGCACAAGTTTTTTAAATATAAAATGCTCCCTTTAACTATTAAGATGATCAAATATGTACATATTGCACGCAAAAGACATTTGGCATAAATACCGGCAAAATTAAGAATTCAATGTGGAAACTTGAATAAGCTTCCTTTTACTAAGTGATGAGTGCTACTGCTAACCACCGATCAAGATATCAAGAGGCAGGTGCTTCCTTGCATTTTATATAGGGGTGTGTTACCACTCATGACTAAATTGGCCATGACGAATTTCACTAATTAATAACTCCCTAGAAGGAGGGGCACTAGCCCTCGAGGGCCAAACATGTAATTTTTTAAGAATTTGAACCCTGGTGGGATGCTTTAGAAACTCCCTGCTTTCACCAATACAGCTCACCTCTTGTGACAACTTAGAATTCAATATATATATATATATATATATATATATAGGTTTCTTTTACTAAGTGACGAGCACTAACCAGCTATCAAGAGGCAGGTGCTTTCTTACATTTTATCTATGTTACTGGATCCATGAGGCCGAGGGGTTGGATCCATGGATTCCTGGATCAGAAACGAATTCAGATCCAGATCAGACAAGATCCACCTAGGATCAGCTCCATGGCAAAGTTAGTCTGTACATGTGAATTTTGAAACTCCAGCACCGTGTATTCAGACTCAGATTATTAAATTCCTGCTGTGGCAGAGTTAGTCTGTGTTATCCCCGTTTTTTAGGGATAACTAGGAGATCATGTCTCGAGGCCCACAGGTACTAGACATGGAGTACCGAGAGCAGGATTGACCTGAGCATGGCCCGGAGGGCCCATTCTTTTCTTCTTCCATCAGCTTTGTCTTGTCAGCAGCAGCAGCATCCATCACCATCGGCTTGGTCTTGTATCAGAAAAGGTTCTTGCTCCATGAGGTAATTGGTCCAGGTATCATGGTATGTGTCACTTTTGATCATTGAAACCTTTAAACATATGCATCTGATTCCTTTTATCTCTAACAACTGCTTGGATCTTACATTAGCCCACTTGACCATACTTGGGGAGATTGACAAGGTGCCCTAGCAAGCCTGTGCCCATAGGTCTTGGTTTGCCACTGAGGGGATTTCTGAAAAGTCATCGTCCGCTCCTATCATAGCACCATTGTTTCATCTTATCTCCCGCTCATCTATCCCATTCCCCTTGTCCGGGCATTGGGTTGACCTGTTTGTAGGATTGCACCTTATCTCGTGGGAAGAAAGGGCTAAAGGCCCAGAAGGTAAAAGCAGCTGGTAAAAGACCAAAGCCTAGAAATAAAACCTTGAGATGCTTCACCCAGGGATCCCTGAGAAGACAATAAAAAGCCTCTCAGCAAGAAACAAGAGGGACCCGAAAAATAACAAAAACAAGACCTAGTCAAAGGATAAGGGGTCTCATCACGAGCCAGCCTATTAGGTCCATGGGTACATAACAGTATGACATTGCCACCATCTGGTTACCATGCCAGGGCAGTGATCTTTGGTTGCATGGCCAAGGGAAAGGGGGTCTCATCACGAGCCAGCCTTCTCATCTCTGTGAGAGTACTTGTGGGTAACACTATCAGCTCTGGTCACCATGCCAAGGCAGTGTCCTCTAGTTAGCCCTTGAATAAAAAAGAAAAAGAAGAAGAAAAAGCAAATAAAAGAATAAAGCAAGAAAAGAAATAAAGGCAAGAACAGGCTTGGAAAAAATGCATCCATGACAGGTACAACTCGCCTTCTACAAAGGCACCCACAAATAACATTATGCATCCTTGGCCCACACTGCACCCACTGATCCAAGAGCAAGGGATCATTGAAAATGCAGCAGAGGAGTTGAAACCTGAACAAGACAATAAAAAATCAACATGTGCTCCTCCTGATGAAGCAGTCCACAAGCTTTTTTCACCTGCACAACAACAAGACGATGAGGTTAGTTGCTTCCCTTTTTAGGATTTCGATGATACTTTGTTCCTTGATTAAGAGAGTGAAGGAGAAATGGAATCCCCGAACGAAGTAAATATTTCTTGATGTACTCTTGAAGACAAAGGGGCAATCCATGAGGATGAAACAATAATGCATGCTGGAAACACCAAAGTCCTCGAAACTCCTGCACAAGAAGAAATAGTAAGTTATCCTCCTCCCCAAAATTTTGATAATTTTCTACCTCGTGATTTAGAGGAGGAGATGGATGAGCATATGAGTGTTTTCAATCCTCCATGCTATGATACTGATACTGACATAGTTGATACTGATGAGTTCATACATGTTGGAAGACGTAAATGGGATGTAATCGGTTTTGGTATGGACCCCATTTATGATATTGAGAATCATTCCCAATTGTTGCCTTTACAGTTATCACGACAGATTATCTTTGATTTTGACCAGTGGCAACAGGGAGATGATATATTTACCAATGCTCCCCAAACGCCCAAGGTTGACCTAGTACCATGTTTTCCTAATGATTTTCGGTCTTACCTTGAGTGTTTTGAAGAGTATTCCTCCGAGCACTTGGATTCATTCTATGTAGAAGATTATCAACCACCACTGTGCTCAGTTTTTGATGGGAGTAAGAACATTGTTTGCCTAAAGAAGGATTCTTGTGACCTTTTTCTCCAGCCACCTGTTATTACTTTACCCTGCTATTTCATTAAAGGTGTAGTTGGGAATTGTAGCTTCTGCTTTGAGTTTCCTCTGAAGCAAACCCGAGAATCCAAGGGTTGGTTGAAAA
>JASDQU010105619.1:9986-21875 GCA_032191745.1 Picea mariana
ATATGCTTCAAAAGATGGATAGGTTAAATATGGATGTAACCCCTTCTTCATTTAATATGCATCAAAAGTTGGATAGTTTATATATAGAAGGAAAAAGTTTACAAGAAAACGTCATGTCCAAAAATGAGCAACTCAAAATCTTAGGGCTCTTATCTTTCATGGAAAATAACCTTTCTAGAAGAATCCATGATTTTGTTTCCAGTCTCCAATAACTCATAATTCTAGATCTTGTTCAAAACTAGTTATCATGTAATATACTAAAAAATCTAGGGAAATGCATGAAATTAATAGTGCTAGACCTATCATACAATGGGCTGAATGAGAACATACCTCTAGAGGTTGCAAGTCTTGCAAAATTAGCTTTGTATTTCAACCTTTCAAACAATTTGTTACATGGTCGCATGCCTTCAGAACTAAGCAAGATGAGTATGGTTCAAACTATAGATATTTTTACAAATCTATTAATAGGTTACATTATAAGTGCACTTGGAAGTTGTAAATAAGTAGAATACCTTAACCTTTCCTGCAATGCACTTGAGGGTTCGATTCCAATCTCCTTTAGTGAACTTCAGAGTCTTTAGGAGATGGATTTCTCCTCCAACCACCGGTTAGGTGGAATACCCATGTCATTAGAAAATCTCAAAATTCTCTGCCACTTGATTTTTCCATTCAACAAGTTTTCAAGAGGTGTCCCTAAAGGTGGAATAGTTTGGTGCCATGGAATTTATGAGAAATATTGGTCTTTATGGACCTTGGATACGTTTGTCACCATGGTCTGTTGGGAAACATGAAGTGTTGGGAATTTGAATTTTTTTTTGCAGTTGATATTGAAATTACATTCACTATTGTTGTATCATGTTTTCTATTAGGAATTTTGTGGATATGAAATCACAAGAAACATATTCTTTTCAAGGCATCCTTAAATGTCTGGCACTGAAAAAATTTATATGGAGATCTCATCATTGCTATAGAAAAATTTAGTGGCACCAACTTGTTAAGAGTTGAAAGTTTAGGTAAGGTGTACACAGGGGCTCTTAATGATGACACAATCGTTGTTGTCAAGCTTCACAATGTAGAAAATGAAGGGGCTCATGAGAGTTTTGATAGGTAGTGCAAGGTTTTGGGTAGATTTAGTCACCAAAAGATGATTAGAACCATAACCTCTTATTTAGATCTCCAAGTCCAAATTTTGATATTTCCCTTAATGTCAAATGGAAGAATGTAGAAGTGGTTATATCTCGATGGAAAAGAACAAAGTGGTTTGAGTTTGATTCAAAGGTTGAATATAGCAATACACATTGTTGAACCACGATGTATCTCCATCACTATTATTTTGTGCAAGTGATCCATTGTGATTTAAAACCCAACAATATGCTTCTAGGTGAATATATGACAAAGTAGACTTTAGCACTGCTACCATATGTTTTGCAAATTCTAAGGATTCCACTTTCACTTCCACACATACACTCAAAGGCTCTGCGAGGTACATTTATCTAGGTATTATTGAACTAGATAGAATGTTAGACAATGTCATGCATTTCCTATTTTTATTAAACATTGCAAATCAAAAGCCTTACTACAAGGATGTTTGAATGTAGAATATGGACTGGATGGATGTGTCACAACAAAAGGTGATGTTTATAGCTATAGAGAAATGCTATTGGAGATGTTGACTAGAAAGAATCTCACCAACATGTTTTTGTAAGAAATGAACTTGCAAACATGTGTGGGTAGTGATTTTCCAAACCGAGTAGGAGAAGTGGTGGACGCTAGTCTATTGAGGAGGACTAGTGTGAACCTTGAAGAAGATAAAGATCTCAATTTCCTTAGACAACTCAGTAGTGTGGATTTTCTATGTAGAAAAAAATCCTTTGAAAGATGACCTACTATGATGGACAATGTGGGTATGGGTACGCTCCAAAGCATTGGAGAGACATTTTAGGGACTAGCATTCTAAAATTCCAATTTGATATAACACATTTGTTGGGAAATTCAAGTACTACTCACAACATTGGTGAAGCCCATAGTTCTTCTACATTATAGAGTATTGTAAGAGAGTAATTGTTGTTTAATTGAACCATAAAGTAATTTGAGTCCATTGCCATTAATTCCATCTAGTTTGAGTCTATTCCTCTTTCCTTCTTTGTGCACCATCTCTCTTGTTGGGTGCATGTGAGTGTGAACAATAAAGGATTTTTTTTTGTATATGTCGGAATCAACAATTGGTTAGTCTCTTACTCACATGACACGAGGTTGATTATGACCGCTACCACTATAACCTCAAGGCGTACCCCTATGGTGAGTGTGAACAATAAAGTTAGATATGTCGTGAATGGCAGTTTCAAAATGTTCCTATGATTATAAAATTTCCTATCCTATCTTAGGAAAACTCCGCGTTCAATATCCTTTCTACATGCACAATAAAATACATTGCACTATTTTTTTTTTATGTTGTGGCCATGTAAATACATCAGGAGCTTTGTATTTGTTTTAAATGATTGAAAGAATAGAAATACTTTTTATTTTAAAAAAATATGGAAGGAAATATATTGATGGATATAGGTGGGCCTAATGGTTAAGAACATGTGTTTCCTCTTAAGAGGTCACAAGTTCAAATCCAGAGGGGGGTAGGGTATGTATACCACCATAGACTTTACCATTCAAATCGTTGGGCAGGGGGGGGTCCTTTGTCCCACAAACAAGGGGGTCTCATACACCAATTTGGTGTGGCTTGGCCATGACCTTAAAAATAGATTATTATTATTATTATTATTATTATTTTAACAAAATCGGTTATGAGGCTTTATTATAAGCGACAGAGGGGGCTGCCAACCCTTACATATTCAAAATCAGAGCTGCTCCTCTGTTTACAAGCTTCTTGCCAGCAAGCCTATTAAACTTAACCCAACAGTTACATGCCGAAAATCTCAGATACTTAAACTTTGAACTTTACATTACCAACTGGTCTAATGGAGGTCCTCATAACGCCTGGTTCTAGCGGTCGTGAGCTCCACCAAGATGCTTCATTGCCCTTTCTTGGAGGAAGCCTCAGCAGTTGCTTCTGATATCTTGCCGAGGGCCTTGGTGAGCTCTTCCACTTGAAGTTCCATCTTACTGAGTCTCTTTCCCAGGTCTCCCATCAGATTAGTCGTATCCTTCAGTCCAGTTTGGATTTCGTCTGAGAGGTCATCCTTGATATCCTGCATTTCCATTGTGAGCATTTCCCATTTCCGCTGGGATGTAGATTCCTTTATACTCTCCATCTCTTCTCTGATTAGCTCAATACGCTCCTTTGTGGTGAGGCTTGGTTTGGACGCAGATTCCATTTTTCCGACTCTCTGAATCGATTCCAGCACAGGAAGACACGAAATTCCAACACAGCAATTCATTTGGTGATGAGAACAGGCAGCTGAGGCTTCCGATTTTAAAGAGGAACAGAGCCTCCTCCTCGAGATTCCCCACGATCCGAATCGGATTGCAAATCTCTGCTCTAGATATCTCTCGTCCCCCATGACTATGATGGTTCTGGAGTTCGACCGGCCATTCATGTAGTTCACGTGTAGCTTCATAGCACATGATCCAAAATGATTATGGGATGGGTTGAAGGGAAGTTTCCTCATTCGTCTTTAGTAGCCCTTTGCGTAGGAGTGAGCCACTGTTTTCTTGCAAGTTAGCTTGCCCATTCAAGGATCTTAGAACGTGGCTCACATGATAATCTTTGAACTGCAACAGGAGGAGAGAAGATTTCCTGTACACCTGAGCCAGAGTGCTGTCCTTAGGAGGCTTTTTAGTGTTGAGTGCTTCCACAACCTGCTTAGAGTCTCCAAAGATCCTAATTACCTGGATTCCTAAATTTATCGCCTGATTGAGACCTTGCCAAAGCGCAAGAAATTCCGCTTGGTTGTTTGAGGCATGGCCTAAATCCCATGCATACTCTTTATGAATTTTGTCGGAGGGGTCCAAAATGACTCCCCCACCTCCTGCCTGCCCCGGGTTGCCTTTCAAGGCCCCGTCAAAGAATAGGCACCATTCCTTGAGCGACGACCTCCACTATAGAAATTCCTGCTCCTCCATCCTTATCTCCCATTTCCGAATTTGCAAAGGTTTAATTTGATTAATGCTAGAAAGGTCCTGGTTGAATTCCTTAAGCCACCTGCCTTCCTCCTTCGAGAGTGGGGCCGAGTTCCTAAGGTTGGCCTTGCCTTTTAAGGTTTCTGCCAACATCGTCCTGGCTTTAATTTCCACCTGGGAGGGCAGTCTTCCGACTTCATTGAAAATTCTGTTGTTCCTTTCCAACCAGATCTTCCAGCAAGTGAATTTGGGAATCCACATCCAGGCTGTTTTGAGAAGATGCTTTTTGCTCAGGTCAAAGGGGGATAAAGATTGCCAGTTGCTTAAAAAATCTGAGGCCGTAGTGGGAAGATTTGGACAAGCTACCCCTATAAGGAGGCCCCAAACTTTTTTTGAGAACTCACACTCTAAGAGAAGATGCTCAGGGGTTTCTTCTTTAACTCTGCAAAGAGGACAGCGGGAGGGGCCCTCCCAGCCCCTCTTTTTAAGGTTGTCGAAAGTTAGGATGCTCTTGTGAGTCAAGGTCCAAGCGAAGTGATCAACTTTGGGAATTGATGGGAAGTTCCAGATTGCTTTCCATNCATGGCCCTGGGTTAGAGGGGACCCAAGGAATGTTTAGGGCTGCCTTATAGCCTGCTGAGGCTGTATAGTTCCCTGTGGGAGAACTCCAGCCTCGTTTGTCTTTGAACCTGGCACTAATCGGAGCCTTCCCATGAAGATACTCTAGAAGGGTCATAGCTTCTTCGTGGAGCTCCTCCAGATAGCACCCCAAGTTCCAGCCTTGCCAAGAAAGATGGATATCACTTTTCCAGAGGGAGATATCCCAAAGAGTCTTACGGTTGTTGGATAGGAGCCAATCCCCAATACGCTTAATTTCTCGGACTCCTATGAGTGGTTGATCTCCAAGGATGGAGTCCTCCATGATATTGATTTTTTCTCCATTTCCCAGGATCCAAGTGAGATGTGGTTGAAAGAAAGCCAGATCTCGATGACATAGATAGAAAATTGGGGAACCTTTCGTTTCTTTGGGGGGTCTCTCTAGGCAGCGATCTCTGTCTCCTCGAAAATATTTTTTTCTGAGTATTTGCTTGCTCCAGGTTCATTTTCCAGTGATCATTCGCCAAAGTAATTTGCCTCCCATGGCAAGATTATGGACATCCACGTCTCTTATATTCAGTCCCCCTTCCAACTTTGGTTTCTTGATCTTATCCCAGTTAATTAGATGGAGTTTTCTCGCACAATTCTTACCTCCTTCCCACAGGAATCTACGCAGCATTGCATCGATTTTGTTTGAGATTGTTTTGGGGGCGAGCAACACCGAGCACTGATATATAGGAAGGCTGGAGATGACAGAATTCATCAGCACAACTTTGCCTGCCCTAGTTAGCCAATTGGCTCCCCAAGCTCGAATCTTGTGTTTTAGCTTATCCACCAAAGGCAGCCAATGCGCCACCATAGCCCGGCCTTTGAAAATTGGAATCCCGAGGTAAGTAAAATTATCCCAAACTGAAATGCCTTCCATGTCAAGGATGCGTCCTAATTGCTGCAGTTCCCGGGGGGTGCAATTCCAGCCAAAGATCTTGCTCTTGTGGTAGTTAATTTCGCTGCTAGAGAAAACTTTGTAGAGGTCGAGTTCTGACTTGAAGTGCCGAGTTGTCTTAATGCTGGCAGCGCCTAATAAAAGCGTGTCATCTGCAAACTGTGCGTGGCTTACCTCGTTAGTTGAAGGGGTAATTCTGATGCCAGGAAGGGTTCTGTTTAGGAGACAGCTCTGCAGCTGGAAGCTTAGCACAGCTGCTTGTAAGACATAGAGCATGGGGGAGAGCGGGCAGCCTTTTCTGAGCCCCCGAGTGGCTTGGAAAAACCTGGCAGGGCACCCATTAATCAAGGGGGCGATCCATGGAGCAGAGATGCAAGCCTTAATCCACCCCATAAACTTTTGGGAGAACCCAAATTTCCGCAATACTGCAAACAAGAAATCATGTCGGACCCGGTCAAAGGCATTGGCTAGATCGAATTTGACCACCATTCCTTTCTCTTTTTTTTTACAGCTTGTGTGGATGGCTTCCTGAACTAGGATTATATTATCGAGAATTTGCCTCCCTCTAACAAAGGCTCCTTGGTTTTCCGAGATCAGTTTTGGCAGTATTTTCTTGAGTCTGTTTGCTATTATCTTAGTGATAATTTTGTATCCGGTGTTGCAGAGAGATATCAGTCTGAATCTGTTAAAATTCTTTGCCCCCTTCTCTTTTGGAATGAGAGCTAAAAAAGAAGAATTAGTGATGCCTCCTAATTTGTTGCAGTTTTGAGATTTCTTGACCATCTTACATAAGTCTTTTTTGATGATATTCCAGCAATGAGTATAAAAACGAGTTGTGTAGCCATCTGGCCCAGGAGCCTTGTTTGGATGCATGCTGAAAACAACTTTTTTAATTTCCTTATCACTGATCGGCCCGCTCAACATCTCGTTCTCTTCTTCAGTAACTAGTTCGGGTACCTCTGATAGCGGATAAGCATGCGAGTCCAAATCTTCCATTGTTGTGGCTGAATACAGATTTTTAAAGTAGTAGAGAGCGGCCTCCTTGATGTTGTGTGCATCCCTGTGAACTTGGTCCTGCTAGTGAATTTCGTCGATGGAATTATGATTTATCCTTGATTGGGTGTGCTTATGGAAGAATGTTGTATTCTTATCGCCTTCCTAGAGCCATAACACCCTTGACTTCATTCTCCAGTAGGTCTCTTCTGCTCTGCAACTTTTATGAAACTTACTTTGAATTTCAACTTCCTGACTGAGAATAGCCTGGGTGATATGAGTCTCTTCCATAACCTGCTGGTGGAATTCCAAGGTTTCCTGTGCATGTTTCCTTTCCTCCAGGGGCGAGACCAGATTTTTGGCCCACGATTTGAGAGTGATTTTAAGGCGTCTGAGTTTTTCTTCCCACACGTAGAAGGGAGATCCAGTAACAGGATCTTTCCAGGAGTGGTGAACCAGATTAAGAAAATCGCCTTGTTCTTGCCATAAAGGGGTAAACTTGAACGGAATGGGGCCTAGAGCAGCGCTAGGGCGAAGAGATAGGGCTATGGGTTTATGATCAGAAGTGTAATGAGGAAGTACTTTAGAGGAGGCTCTCAAGCCGAGAGTAAGGAAAGAGGACTGAATAAGAAACCGGTCTAGCCTGGAAGCTATGTGGCCAGGGCCTAATCTTTTATTTGACCAAGTAAATTTGCCATTTGTTGGAGGGATGTCCTCCAGATCCCATTCTGACATCATATCTTCCACCCATTCTCTGGAGGGGTCTCAAATGATAGAGCCCCCTTTCTTCTCAGCCAGCGAAAGGGTGACGTTTAGATCCCCTGCCACTACTAGATTCTCGGTATGATGATTGTTAAGAAACAATTGTAAAGAATCCCAGCAGTCTTTCTTCTCATTGATTAAGACGGGAACATACAGATTGAAGAGGCTTACCTGGTGATCAGATCCTTTGTGGTTCAGCTTGGTGTATATCCAGTGCATGGTGCTGAATTCTTCAGCTAGCTCCAGCTTAGACGAATCCTAGAAGGTTTCTAGCCCCTCGGAGGCTCCTCTGGCGCTGACTGCCTTTCCAGGGCCCTTCTTCCAAAATGAATGACTTATCCTTAGGAGGTCATTCTCCTCCAACTTTGTCTCTTGGATAAGGAGGACTTCTGGTTTTTCAAGCCTTACTAAGTCCCTCAAGGCTTCTTCTTTCATTTTACTCCCTAGTCCTCTACAATTCCAGGAGACGTACTGCATTATTTATTTGGAGGAGGAGGGACTCTACCTTTTGGTGTTTTCCCTGGCTTTGCTCCTGATCTGGTGTGCACCATTTCAGGGAGAGAGAACTGAATACCTTGAGCCACTTCCTTAATAGCTTGTTCTTCTCTTCGTTTCTTCTCGGTCTTCCTACCTCTCTTTGGCTACTCCAGAGTGCCTTTTGGACTGCTTGCTTCTCCGTCTTCCTCATCCAGGATCTTCATATCCATGTTCGAGTTCAGACTAATATATTCTTTGCCCGGGCTAGGTCTCTTGGCGGGCGAGTTTGGTTCCGGTGGAACCAATGGGGGGTCTTCGTCTCTGTCTGTTCCATCTGCAGGGTCGGGGTTCGTTTGTGGGCCTTCTTGAACTTTTTGAGAGGGTTGACCATCTTTTATGGATTCCTGATTCCTTTTGTCCTTTCCTCTGACATTGTATGAGTTTTTCCCTCTCTTAACTTTTTAGGGCAGTTCCTTTGAAAGTGACCATGCTCCTGACAGTTCCTGCATTTGAAGGGAAAATGCTCATAGTCTAGTTTCTGGTAATGGGTCCACGTTCCAACCGAGAGTTTAACTGCTTCAGAAAGCCCTGCCTCCAGATCAACTTCCACACAAATTCTAGCACAATTATACTGCCCTCTGTGGTCAGCTCTGTCGATGTACCTGCCAACTCCATTCCCTATCCTTTGTAGTGATTCAGAGTCCCAACAATGCAACAAGAGATTAGGTAATCTGACCCACACCGACACTTCTTTAGGCGTGTCCACCAGAGGGTCAAAGTCCGGTGTCCATTTGTTCAAGTAAAGTCCCTGCGTTCCCATAAAATAGGGACCGTTCCTGAAAATTAGGTCCCGATCCTCTTCAGAGATAAATTCGAATACAAAAAACCCACGCCCCACCGGGTAGCAGGTAACCCCTTGAGTCAGATTTGGTTTCCAGTTCCGCTGGATCCAATCATCCATGGTTTTGGGAGACGGCCATAGGCCCATAAACTGACCCACGAGCCCACGTTGAGCCAGAGCCAGGGCGATCTTCATTGGTCTTTCTTCAGGAAGAACGATTTACGGGAAGTCCTCCAATTTTTTAATGAATTTCGGAATCAAAGGAGCAGCCGTTTTTTTACCTCTGTTGTTGACCAACCTGCAAAAGGCCTCTTTGGTCGGGATCTGCGGAGGAGGGACCGCCGCCCCACCCCCTGGCACCGCCATGGAAACGCTCAGCCCTCGCACCAGGCTCAAACCCTAGATCGCTCGCTCAAAAATTGTCCCAAATCTGTGTGTGTTCTACAGAGTTTTAATTTATTATTATTATTATTATTATTATTATTATTATTATATAATTTATTCGTTTCACAAATTTCTAAGGGAATATATTGTTGAATATAATTTATTTGTTTATTTTTTATAAAAAAAATTATAGGTAGGGGTGGAAAATTCTATGTTCAACATTTTATTTAACTAGTACACATCCACCTTAACCCTAGAAACCAAGGGTGTCCTAATAAGCAAAGGATTTATGCTACCCTTTTTATTAAAGGATAGTCAATTGACACACTTCTATGACAAATAAGATGGTATTTAATTCATTGCAGTCTACAAATTTTATACCACCCCGTCCTTAGAACAATATTTCCATAAAAAATACATGGAAGACATATAGATTTTATGTCTTTCAATGATCAAGTAAACTCAATTTTATTTTCAAACTACTATATTAAAAAAAGTTATGTTTTATATTTCATGTTTTTATCCTATGTGTGAAGTTCTGTTACAGTTTCTATCCTAAAATTCCTTGTATGCATGGACTGTAATAGCATGAATTTCCTCTCCATGATAAGAATTAGTGCTTTATTCTCTACATACCAATGAGAGAATAAATCCCATGCTATAGCCCCTTGCTTTTGCATACTTACAAACTATTGCTAACATCAAGGAATTGAAAAAGAAAAATATTGGGCCAATTTTGTTTCATAGGGTAACTTCAAAACCATACCATACCTTTGGCACCTTGAATCCTGTATGTCTTATTGTCATCATGAGAATCCTTAATGCACTAGCTGGTTTTATGTGCATGATAGTGTGTTAAATTGTAGACCTCACTTTTAATCTCAAATTCCATAAACTATCTTGGGAAACTGATTTCTAGGGATATTCTAAAGATCTTGGGTGACTGATCATATATCCATATAGGATATGGCACACTTAATATCATCTAAAATAGAGAAGGGAATTAGAAAACATAAGTAGTTTCTTGAGTTTCCAATCCTATCTGTGCTTGTTGTATAGGTGATAACTGGGCTTTCTTGCATGCAAAAATTGATAGTTTTTCCAATAGATTTTCAGTATTTTGGAGTGAGTCATATTGGTGAATGAATATGAGTGTAGGTGATCAAGATCCCATGTCCAAAACCAAGTTATTCTAAGAGATTTGGGCCATTTCCAATTTTCTTGTTAGAGCCCATAAAAGAATAACAAACAAATACAAAATCTTTGAATGTGGCTGGTAGCTTGGGGACTTCAGCAAGTATGGATGTAGTGGGTCATTGCTTTTGTGCATGACAGTCTATGATTGAAGGGATGGATGGGCCATATTTATGTATTGGCCATAGTTATGTATCTCCTTTACATTCATTGTACCAATGTACACCAAAGATCAAATGCACTTGTTGTATACCTCACTTTTTGAATTGGTGTTCTTAGAAACCTCAAAATCTTGCTGAAATCACAATTTCTCTTTTCCCAAAACCAACTATTTTGATTAAAAAATTAATATCTTGGGTACCCTGCTAAATACCTTGGTCTAGTCTTTCAGTTAAAGAAACATGTCCATGGGTAAAAGGTTTAGAATTCTAGTTTGATAAATATTACTAGTAATGATTTGATTGTCTCATTTCAAATTCAAGCATATGATTGATATCATATATACAATTTTTGCTTCTTAGATTATTGCATATTGACAATTTTTATACAAATAAATGTGTATATGGTTTACGTCTTGAAAATTTTACTTATAGTTATTATTATTATTATTATTATTATTATTATTATTATGAGAAGAGTTTAAATGTTCATTATGTGCAATATTGAGTTCACAAATGCAAATAGAAACAATGAGAAAATAAGGGATCTTTGGATGTTATGACAATGAAATATCTTGGAGTATGTGTTGTTTTTTTAGTATTGAATGAATTGCACAATATATATAAGCCACTTTAATGTGATAATAGAAAAATGAGGCACGTGCTTCAAATGATACTCACTTTGCAACATACAAGATGAAAACTATTCACTAATACACATAACATTAATAGCAATATTTCATGCAACAAAGATGTGCATAACCTAATGATGTTATGGTGTGTTTGTGAAGTTTTTATGCCCAAATACTCTTTATTAAACCGTTGATTTGTATTGTTCCTCTCATTCTTAGCAGCAAGAAAGTCCATTGTTTTGAACTCCCATTTTATATGAAATTTGCTGGAACTATTCTCCATCTTGTGTAACAAGTCTATGGAACATTTATGCAATCATATATGCCCCAAATTTGTTATTAATTATCCTTTTGAAGTTGTACCACTATAATAAAACTTTCCCACTTGTTTTCCCTCAAATAATAATTATATGCATTTTGTTATACTTGTATTTGTCACCCTAGGCCTTAGAGAGGACCTATTGATCATATATTGTCAAAATCATGAGATATACTTGAAAAGTTGCTCCAAAACACTTTTTTTTTGCCTAGTCATTCTTTTCCTTGGGAGAAGAGTAGTTGACCACGTGTTGCTCATACACAACTCATGATCAGTCACCAATTTTTGTTCATTAAACTCCTGGCCACCCTTGATATATTCTAGATTCAGAGAGTTCTGAGGAGATCAACAAGGGATGGGTTGGCCATGATGCATTATAAGCCATGGAACTTGTTATTATCACCTAAAAATTGCTCATAGAGCTATAGGGGTGATCATCAAGATCATCATCAACACAACATATTAAAATTATACCACATGGCAATAATACACAACTTCAATAGCATAACTAAAACTAT
>JASDQU010105619.1:28640-39077 GCA_032191745.1 Picea mariana
CTAGGGACATAAAGAACATCCGTGAATGATATGGGTGGCATTCCATCTCTTTGAAAGGAAATTGTGCCAACCCCTGCAACTCTGACAACTCTATCATCTCTAAGAGAAATATCAATCCTGACCTCAAAGTCTCTGAGATCATAGAAGTACTCTCGAAAATCATTCATATGGCTCGAAGCCCCGCTATCAATATACCAGATGCAAGGTGTCATCTCAATTGAAGTGTAGCATATGAGGAAAGCACACTCTCTCTAAAACTGTGTCTGAAAGTCTAGCTCTTTTGCTGTAGCTGTGGTACCACCCTTCCTCTTCTTCCTATTCAGGCACTATCCAACATAGTGCCCAAACTTCTTACAAACAAAGCACTTCACTTTGCTCATATCTCTCTTCTGACCACTGCCATGACCACTGCTTCTCTCTACTCCTCCACTCCCTTATGGTTGGCCCCCAAACTTGGGACCTTGCCGACCCCCTCGGTCGGTCTTCTTCTTGCCCTTTGTCCAAAGAGAAAGATCCTCTTCGCCCTAACCAATCTGTTGCTGCTGCCACTGTCCATAAGCCTTGGATGCCAAACGAATCTCCTCCTGGACGAAGTCATCCCACATCATCCCACATCCTCTCCCATGTAGGCATGACCTATCGGGAAACAATGAACCATACAAATAGACCCCACGGTTTGGTGAAGCTATTCATAGCTTGCCTCACCAAAGAGTTAGGGTTCACAATCTCTCCGACGGCTACCAAATCGTCTTTGATCTGAGTGTAACGACCAATGAATGAAGTTACCGACTCATCCTTGAGCATGTGAATGCCCTGGATTCGGTCATGAAGAACCATGATACGATTCTCATTGGAGCTCTCATACAACTTGCATAGAGATTCCCACATCTCATATGCACAAGTCTTCCTCGTCAAATGGGGTATGATATGGTCATGAACTGCATCACAAATGGTCCTCTTTGCATTATTGTTCATTTTCTTGATCTCTGCCACCAAGACAGGAGCATTGACAGGAATGGGGGAACAACTGCCTCGACTAGTCCCATAGCTTGAGGTCCTCTAAGATGAAGACCATCCTCACCTTTCAAGGTGACCAATTTCTAGCGCCTGCTAGCCTATCCTCAACTTGCATCTGAGATTTTGACATGTCTGCCAAACTGCAATCCCCAACTGATTCTCACTCTGCCAAGGAAAACACTATCTCACTCATGTCAACACAGGTGTGAAAAGAGACAAGTGTAATCTGACCTCACTCCTAACAAAATAGGTGTGAAAAGAGGTCAATGTCAAATCAGCCTCACTCCTACTGCGTAGGTGTGAAAAGAGAATGATGACAAGTACCCAAACTACCCAACAATCCTCTGAAAAATTCTACTCTCTGACAACCACTGAATGAGTCAATGGTTGTCCTCAAAAATCTGCCAAAAAGATATATATGATAGCCACTAAAATATTGTCCCAACTGTCCAAAAATTCATCCATCGAAGCTCTGATACCATGTGAAAAATCCAGGTCCTATCAGCTTTCCTTCTTGGTCTGTCTTTGACCAAAAAAGGGCTCTAAGTTTCAACTGTCAGGTAATGTATTTTATGTTGTTTTATAACAACAAACAGTCCAAAGGTTTCTTGCTGATTTATATACAAGCTCAAAATCACCATATGTGCCCCAGAATGGTGCGCCCCTCATGCAAACTACCAAAACCACTGAATATGATCCAACTACCAATTGTGAGCTCAGATCTGGAAACCCCTCCACAACAATGAAGCTATGCTAAATGGCTATCCTCTGCAATTGATCTCACTACAATCTGATGGATAGAAGTCTCTCTGCAACTGATGCACCCCAATCTGGCAATGCACCCTCCTTAGAAGTAGAACCTCTCTAGTAATAAGCTATGGCATATGATGCAAGCCTCCCTCCATGAAAGAAAGCGCCCTAGCTCAAGTCTCCTCACAAAACTGACCTCATCTCCATCATCCAAGAGCTCCTCTCTCAACAAGCAAATGAACAAGTGAAGAATGTGCCCTCCTTCACCCTTTGCGCCCCTCTTTGACATCCATTAGGAAACCTAAAATATGAAGGGTTGAGATCATCTCATATCCCATATAATCGATGGTTGAGATATCCCCATTCATATTTAAGTCACAAACCCACTTTGGGTTAAGTTTCCTAAGTCAACTTTATGTCTCTAATTCACCCCTTTGTGAATTAATAGTCATTTTAGGCCAAAATGACTAAATTTCACTTTAGACAAAGGCGAAGTGAAATTAGACAAAAGTACAAGGTACAAAGTGTAATGTCCTTCCCTCATGTGCTAAGGAGGTCACAAGCACATGGGGAACACCTCCCAAGGTACAAAACTCAACAGGAAATATGTTGATGAATGTAATTTTAGTTATTATTATTATTATTATTTATTTTTTTCAGAAATTACTCCAGGGAATATTTTGATGAATATGTTCAACCTTTAAAGAGTGTCCTAACAAGCATAAAACTGATTCTACCCTTCATTTTAAAGAAAATTTGATCATACACACTTGTATGCCAATTGAGACGAGCTTTAGGTGGTTGCAGTCTACAAATTCTATAGTATCCCATCCTTAGAACACCAGCTCCATAACAACTACATGGAAGATATATAGCTTTTCTATATTTTAATGATTAAGTAAACTTCATTTTCTTTTTAGACTACCATATTAATGAAATATATGTTTTATATTTCACATTTTTACCTTGTGTGCAAAGTTCTATTACACTTTCTATCCTGGAGTTTCTTTTATACATGTATTACCACTCCATGATAGGAATTGGTGCTTTATTTTCTACATGCAAGTGAGAGAATACATCTTGTGTTACGACCCTTACTTCTACATACTTACAAGTCATTGCTAACATCAAGGAATTGAAATATGAGAAGTTGAGCTAGTTTTGCTTTATAGAGTAACATCAAAACAATACCTGATCCGGATTTATGAGAGTAAAGAAATGAAACCACAGATTTATAATGTTAACATAAAGACACAATGAACAATAACAAAGATACAACACAACTTGACTTCTATTAAATAAGAAATATGTTGAAAACTGTAAAATGCATACTGAAAACAAGCTTGCTAGAATGGTGGTAGCTTATCTCTGAGAAGAGATGTGACGAATATGCTCATTCACAAGAAGATGAGTACAATGAGGCTATGAAGGTATTTTTACAATAAACATGAAATCCAAAACCCTAACCCTAGGAGATGAAGTGCCAAAAATCATTTGGGTCCCGTTGGGGTAAGTTAGTACATCAACATCCCGAGGTTGTAACTTTTGCATTTAAACTTTGTTTAGGGCGCACGATAGCTCGTTGTAAAGGTATTGATGAGGAGATTCATTTAGGGGAACCAATGGGAGCATTGGCTATCACTGAGATGTCCTATTGTGAAAAAACACCATTTAGGCCCTCAAAATGGTCCCTGAAGTTTGGGACCCGAAAAACAACTAAAAATAGTAAGTTGCCAAACAATTGTTTTGATCTAGTTGGGAAAGGTGGGTGGCCACCGAGATCCTCATGGATCAATCCTCGCCCATTAGGAAGCAATGGTCTCCATTGCATTGAGTGTCCCTATCAGATGAGGATATTTCTGCTAAAATTGGCCACAAGTGAGCCACTTGCCTTGGTGCAGGAGTTGCCCTGCTTTGACAACCCGATAAAGATGGATCCTCTGCTTGCGAATTCCCTTGACCTATGTGTCCATGATTGGATCAGTGGATTCCTATTCCATGTAGTCAAAGTTGAACTCTATTGGTATCAATTGTTCTGCTATCATCGAGGTGTCCAATAATGGTGGAAAATAAGGCCGAAAGAGGTCCACATTGAACATTGGGTGCAAGCCAAGAAAGGGGGGAAGGTTGAGGTCAAAGGCATTGTCACCCACAACCTTAGTGATGGTGTATGGTACATAATGTAGTGGATGAAGCTTTCGATGAGGCTCTGTAAGGCGTTCTTTCTGCAAGTGCAACCAAACTTTGTCTCCCACCTGAAACTGGTGTGGCAATCGATGTTGATCATGGCGCTACTTGTAGTTGGCATTGGACTTCTGTAAATTATCCTAAACCTATTACCAGATGTGATGGATCTGCTCAATGAACTAGATGTCTTTGACAACTTCATTTGGAGCATGCGACGAGTCTGCTTGGGTGGCTGCAAGGGGTAGTGCAACATCCATGGGACCCAATGGTTGAAATCCCAATCCCACCTGAAAGGGGATGTGTTCGATTGAGATATGTATGGCTCTATTGTAGATGTGATGAACATAGGGAAGATTCTCATCCCAGGTGTAGGGGTGCTTGGAATTGTACATGTGTAGGATGTGCACGATCATCTGGTTGACGACCTCGATTTGTCCATCCGTCTGGGGGTGGAAGGCAGTGGACTTGGTGAGATTGGTGTCCAGCAATGACCAGAGGCTCGACCAAAATATGATTAAGGAACCGACTATACCGATATGAGATAATGGTTTGTGTGATCCCAAAGTGTACCGACATTCGTTCAAGGAAGAGCTTGGCAGTGGCCTCTGTTGTGAAGCTCTTCTTACAAGCAGCCAGAATCACCATCTTGGAAAAGCGATGAACAACCACAAAACAAAGTCATTTCCCCACTTTGTGGATGAAAGGCTCAACATGTAGTCCATTGAGATGGATTCCCAGGGTCTATTAAGAGTAGGCAGAGGAGTGTACATGCCTTGTTTCTTAGTGGCTGGTTTGGTAATAACGCAGTCAATGTAGGACCGAATATAATTGATGACATCCTGTTGAAGTTTCATCCTGTAGAAATGTTGTTGCAACACTACCACTATATTTTCGATTATGAAGTGTCCTGCCACCCGATTGTAGTGGGATTCTGAAATCAACTTTTCTCTCTCTCTTGATGGAACGCAAATCTCTCTCTCTTGATGGAACCCAAAGATGGCCCAAATGGCACAACAACCCATCCTGAAGATGGAAATTAGGGACAGTTTTGTTTGCGCCCAACATCAGGTAGGTGTTGGAAAAGTTAGGATCTGTCTCATAGAGGTGGGGCCATCCGGAGGTCTCGTGGACGCAAGAGTCTAGCACCATGGTGAGTGTCATGACTGGAGGTTAGCTGAGGCAAATAATGACTCAGTTGATACTTCATGTTTTATACTTGATATTGAGGTGGAACTGCTGCAAATATGTGGACCACTTATGATGACGATCATTATACAATTTTCCTTGTGTCTGCATGAACTGCAACAACTTATCACTGTGGTGAGTGTCACGACTGGAGGTCGACTGAGGCAATCAATGACTCAATTGGTACTTCATGTTTTATACTTGATGTTGAGGTGGAACTATTGCAAATATGTGGACCACTTTTGATGGCAATCATTCTACAATTTGCCTTATGTCTGCATGAACTGCAACAACTTATGATCATTGTGGATGACTGTCTCCTTCTCAATAATGTAATGCCTCCATTGGTGAGGTATTTGTAAAACCAAAGGGCATGATCAACCATTCAAAAATACCTTCTTTTGACTTGAAGGTAGTTTTCCATACATCTATCTGTTCTATTGGGACTTGATGGTAGTCAGACTTTAGATCAATCTTACTAAAGTATTTTCCACTCTTGAATTGATCAAGGAGATTGTTGATTTGAGGAATAAAATGCCAGTTCCTGACTGTGATTTTATATAGGGCCCGATAATCAATGCATAGTCACCATGTCCCATTTTTCTTCTGCACCAGGACAATTTGGATTCCATAGGGTGATGAACTAGGTCAAATGTGCCCCTTGTGTATCAGTTCTTGGATCTGATGCTTGATCTCCTCATTTTCTAGTAAAGAGGGATGATAGACTGGACGATTGGGTAGTGGTGCGTTAGGGGTCATATCGATGGGATGCTTGACTTGAAAATGCAAAGGTACCCTAGTAGGTGATGAGAAAATGCCTTTGTATTCTTCCACGACCTTATCCACTTGCTTATGTTGGGTGGAGAGTTCAATCGTAGAGGCCATGGATGTGGCTACAACCTTTAGCTCACTCTGAGAGAGAATCACAAAGAAGAAAAACTTCCCGTTCTGAGAAATGACCTTCCTGCATTGCTTGGCAGAGTTCAAGGAAATAACACTAGGTGGGACTACCTCAAGTATCATGTACAATTTCTTGTTCAAAGTAATAATAATAATGTGAATCCTAGACTCATATACAACATGACATTTCCATAAACAATGTTGGCTCAAAAGAACATCACAAACTTCAAGGGGAGAAATATCACATAATGCCTCATCTTTGAATGGCTTGATGTCATACGACAAGCAACATTGTTGGCTGATGTGAAGATCGCTTCCTTGACGGAGCCATCCGATGGTGTAGGGATGCAAGTGCGACATTGTTAGCAGGGCTAGTCGCTTGATGACATCTGCTAAGATGAGGTTATTCTGGCTACCACTATCATTGATGAAGTGCAACATAGTGTCTTTCACCCACATCTGTGAATGAAAGAGGCGCTCGCCTTCCTCTGGATTATCAAGTTCACCGGGCTGGATATAGGTGGTAGCAACAGTGGCACTGGGTTCCAAATCAATGATCTGCCTCCCCTTTTCTAGTTTTGACTCAAAGTCGGAACCCACATCTGATTCAAAGGCTTTTACCTCAGCCACCAATGACTGCTTTGAGCAAAAATCATTAGTGTTATTCTAGGGGATCTTATGGAAGTCACACCACTTCCATGTATCTTTCTTCATCTTCCCATTGTCCTTTTCTTCTTGTGGCTTGGACTGGTTATCCTAAGGTTTCCCATCTTTGCTTCGTCCTTTGTTCTGTGGGTTGGGGTTGTGCTTTCCCTGCTTCTGCTGTGAGGGTTTCCCATACCCAAACTTCCACATATTTTGTGTAAGATTCTGCTCGATTTTGATGGCATATCAGTAGGCCGTGCCCAAGGATGAGATGTCCAAAAATTCCATTTCTGTCTGGATGTATCTATGCAGATTGTCGCGATAGATGAGTACCAGATGTCGCTCAGAATATTTGATACCCAACTTGGTTGGAAGACATTGGTGAACTCTGGCACAGTTTGGTCTCTTTCTTGCCGTAGTGTGGTCCATATTGTATGCAAGTCATCATAACTTCCAACAGGGTAGTATTATTCCTTAATACCATCCTTGAAGGAATCCCAAGTGGGTGAAACTGCAAATAATGTGGATCCCTCTATTTCCTCTTGCTCACAAAAAGTCTCCCACCAATATTTGAATGGGGGACGACCTTGAGGAGCAAAAATGTAATCTTTTCCCTATCAAAAAAGTTGTGGACAAAAACATACCCTTCTATAAGGTTTAACCATTTATCTACGACATCCACATCTATTTGACCTTCAAATATAGGAATATAAAAATTGATCTATACCTTGAAGGGGGTGACGCCTCTGCTTGAGGTGGATGTGTCGCTTGTCGGTAGACATCGAAGGATTTATGAAAAGTTGTCCATCATTTCATTCCTCTATCTCTCAAGGGATTCCTCGAGCAACATTTTGAAAGGATCTCATGTCCCGTGTTCTTTCTTTTCACGCGCCATGGATGGTTTCTTGGGCGTAGGGGACATGCATTAAAAAACGACAAGGAGCAGACCGCTCTGGTACCACTGATCTCGATTTATGAGCGGATCGAATGAAACCACAGATTTATAATTTTAACATAGAGACATAATGAAAAATAACATAGATATAGTAAAACTTGACTTCTATTAAATAAGAAATATGCTGAAAACTGTAAAATGCAATCTGAAAACAAGCTTACTAGAATGGTGGCAGCTTATCTCTGAGAAGAGATGTGACGACTATGCTCATTCGCAAGAAGATGAGTACAATGAGGCTCTGAAGGAATTTTTAAAATAAACATGAATTATAAAACCCTAGACATCCATAAACCTAACCCTAGGAGATGAAGCACCAAAATTCATGTGGGCCTCATTGGGGTAAGTTAGTACATCAACTTCTCGGGGTTGTAACTTTTGCATACGATATCCGTTTAGGGCGCATGATAGCTTGTTGGAAAGGTGTTGATGAGGATATTCATTTAGGGATCTCAATCAAAGCCTGGGATTATTATTTAGTTCTATGAATGTGAAAAAACGTCGTTTAGGCCCTCAAAATGGCCCCGGAAGTTTGGGACCCGAAAATTTGCTAAAAATAGTACATTGCCAAAAAATTGTTTTAAGTCAGTTGGAAAAGGTGGGTGGCCACTGGGATCCTCCTGGATCAATACTATACTTTGACACCTTGAATATTGCACATCTTATTGTCATATTGTGAATCCCAATGCACTAATTAGCTTTATGTGCACGACAATGTGCTAGACCATAGACTTTACTTTAACCTAAATTACTAGAAATTATCATGGGAAACTATTTTGTAGAAATATTCTAAAGATTCGGAGTGAAGGATGATATATCCTTCTAGGGTATGGCACACTTTATATCATCTAAAATAGAGAAGGAAATTAGAAAACATAAAAGAATTAGTTTTATGAATTTCCAATCCTAGCCATGATTGTTGTACACGTGATAACTAGGATTTCCTACACTTAAAAGTTGATAAGGTTATTTTTTCAATAGATTTTTAGTATTTTAGATTGAGTCATATTGGTGAATGAACTCGAGGTTCATAACTTTGAGTTTTTTTTATCCCTATCAGTGCTTAATAGATACAAGGTTAAGATGAATTTATGTTTGTTAGTATTTATGAATGAATCATATTGGTAAATGGATTCAAATGCAGGTGATCAATATCCATAGTCTAACCCAAATATCTTCTAAGATATTTGTGCTATTTCCAATTTTATTGGGGGATCCCAAAAAAGCATAGTGGAAGAATCCATAATCTCTAACTATGGCTAGTAGCTTGGTGACTTCGTCAAGTATGTATGTAGCAAAGCATTGCTTTTGTGCATGTGAGTATACAATTGAAGGGTTGGATGGGCTAGAGTTATGTATCTCCTTTACATTTTCTATGTCTATGTACACGATAGATCAAGTGCATTCATTTACTACCTCACTTCTTGATTTATTGTCCCTAGAAACCTTCAAATCTTGTTGAAATATCAATGTTTCTTTGCCCAAAACCAAGTGTTTTGATTAAAAATATTAATGGCTTGGATACCTTGCCAAAGACCTTGGTCAGGTCTTTTGGTTAAGGAAACATGTCCATAGGTAAAATGTTGAATGTTCTAGTTTGATCATATTATCAGTAATGATTATATTGGCTTGTTTCAATTCAAATACATGCCTAATATCTTGTCCAGTTTTTGTTTCTTATATTATTGCATATTAACAAGTTATATACAAATAAATGTGTATGAAAATACATGGAAGAACATCTATATCTCTTGAATCATCTACATACTTCTTATAACTAAGAGCATTCTTAGGAGATAAATCTAGTCAAAAGATAAATATAATATTCTCTCCGATCTTATAACTATAAAGATCCTTTGGGCATTTTGAGTTCAAAAAAAGAATATGTTTTCTCAATTGTTGTGTAAACATAGTTACCAACTTGATGAGAGCTCTCCAAAGTTCTCATTTTTTTAGAGGTAACATTTAGTGGTTGTTTTTAGCTCTATTTCAAAAAGTGGTGCTACTGGTAGCACCTTTTTTTTTCAAGGTTAAAATCACAAAATTTTGCAACTATGATATGTAATGTTGCCAACAAAACTTTAAAATCAACCCCCAAAATGAAAATGGGTGCTATTAGTAGTATCCCCTTTTTTGGGGGGGTTAAAATTACAACTCATTTGAAACAGTGGCAATGAAAACTGGTACCATCATGAATAAAAACCTTAAAATTAATCCTCAAACCAAAAATTGATATTGCTAGTAACACCCCTTTTTTTATTTTGAGGTTAAAATTACAACTTATTTGATATAGTGACCTTGACAACCAATACCGTTGTGAACCAAAACCTCAAATTCAACATTCAAATCAAAACGTGGTGTTACCCTCAACACCCTTTTTCTTCTTTTGGGTCTAAAATTACAAAACTAAGGAAAAAACGATTTTAAATAAATTGAAAAAAACAAACATTTTAAATTAAAAAATAAAAATAGAAATGTTTTTTTTGGAAAAATATATTTTTTAATAAATGGATAAGTTTAAAAAAAAAACATTTAAAAAGTCAAATATTAAAAAAACAACTAAATAAAACTTATTTAAAAAACTAAATATAAAAAAAAATCAATAATATATTAAAAAATTTATTTAACAAAACTAAAAATTAAAAAATATTTCAAAATAAAATAAAATAACTCATTAAAATTATAAAAAAAAACACAGGTTTTTTTAGTGGCTGTGGGGGGCACAACATTGGGGAGATTCTTGGAAACCCTCGCCCCACTCCCAATCTCTACAACCCATTGCCCCCCCCAACACCCCCCCT
>JASDQU010105619.1:41863-55257 GCA_032191745.1 Picea mariana
ACATATCACACATCAGCTAAAATGACACCATTTCAAGCTCTTTATGGATATCCACCACCATCATGGAAAGAATTAGCCACAAATCAAACAAAAGTCGCATCAGTAAAAGAGCTTTTAGATGAGAGTCAAAAAGTTGTGCAAATTCTCAAGGAAAACTTGGTTATAGCAAGAAATACAATGAAGCAACAAGTTGATCAACACCGAACAGAAAGAGAATTTGAAGTTGGAGAATGGATATTTGTGAGACTTCAACCCTACAAACAATTATCACTTAAACAACAAGGAAAGAATAAGTTAGCCCCGAAATATTACGGACCATATCAAATTAATAGAAAAATCAGCCATGTCGCGTATGGATTGGACTTACCAGATAAAAGTCGTATCCACAACGTTTTTCATGTATCATGTCTAAAAAAAGTTGTTGGCCAATGCAAAAAGGTGCAAACTTTACTTCCCATGTTGGACGAAGAAGGAAGAATAATTTTAGAACCAGAAGCCATTATTGCCTCTAGAGAAAAGAAGTTACTATCTCGCATAATCAAAGAATATCTCATCAAATGGAAAAACCTTCCAGAGGAAGATGCAGCATGGGAGTCAGAACATTTTCATCAGTTACACCCGTCGTTACCAATGCTTTGAGGACAAAGCATTTTTAAGAGGAAGGCAATGCTATGAACATAAATACATATAAATAGATGTTCTTAACATAATAATTAATTAGTAAGTAGTTATTAATAGTAATTATTAATAATGAAAGGACATGTTCTCCAAAAGACATGTCTAGTGGTGAAGGGCACCCCTGTGTGGGTATATAATCAAGCCCTCCATCTCAATTGTAATCGTCATATATTTTTATCAATTATTTTACATTATATATATATATATATATATATTATACGATTGCAGACTTGGTTTCTATTACACTCACATCTGATTCAGAGGCTTTTACCTTAGCCACCAATGACTGCTTTGAGCGAAAATCATTAGTGTTATTCCAGGGGATCTTATGGAAGTCACACCACTTCCCTGTATCTTTCTTCATCTTCCCATTGTCCTTTTTTGCTTGCGGCTTGGACTGGTTATCTCGAGGTTTCCCATCTTTGCTTCGTCCTTTGTTCTATGGGTTCGGGTTGCCCTTTCCCTGCTTCTGTTGTGAGGGTTTCCCATACCCAAACTTCCACGTATTTTGTGTAAGCTTCTGCTTGATTTTGACACCATATCGATAGGCCACACCCACGGATGAGATGACCAAAAATTCCATTTATGTCTGGATGTATCTATGCATATTGCCGCGATACTTGAGTACCAGATGCCGCTCGGAATATTTGATACCCAACTTGGTTGGAAGACATTGGTGAACTCTGGCACAATTTGGTCTCTTTCTTGCCGTAGTGTGGTCCATATTGTATACAAGTCATCATAAGTTCCAACAGGGTACTATTTTCCCTTAATAACATCCTTGAAGGAACCCCAAGTGGGTGCAACTGCAAATAATGTGGATCCCTCTATTTCCTCTTGCTCACAGAAAGTCTCCCACCAATATTTGAATGGGGGACAACCTTGGGGAGCAAAAATGTAATCTTTTCCCTATCAGAAAAGTTGTGGACAAAAACATACCCTTCTATAAGGTTTAACCATTTATCTACGACATCCACATCTATTTGACCTTCAAATATAGGAATATAAAAATTGATCTGTAGCTTGAAGGGGGCGATGCCTCCGCTTGAGGTGGATGTGTCGCTTGTCGGTAGCCATCGAAGGATTTATGAAAAGTTGTCCATCATTTCATTCCTCTGTCGCTCAAGGTATCCCTCGAGCAACATTTTGAAAGGATCTTATGTCCCGTATTATTTATTTTCGCCTGCCATGGATGGTTTCTTGGGCGTCAGGAACATGCATTAAAAAATGACAAGGAGCAGACCGCTCTGGTACCACTAATCTAGATTTATAAGCGGATCGAATGAAACCACAGATTTATAATTTTAACATAGAGACATAGTGAAAAATAACAAAGATACAATAAAACTTGACTTCTATTAAATAAGAAATATGTTGAAAACTGTAAAATGCAGTCTGAAAACAAGCTTGCTAGAATGGTGGCAGCTTATCTCTGAGAAGAGATGTGACGACTACGCTCATTCGCAAGAAGATGAGTACAATGAGGATTTGAAGGAATTTTTAAAATAAACATGAATTTTAAAACCCTATACATCCATAAACCTAACCCTAGGAGATGAAGCGCCAAAAGTCATGTGGGCCTCGTTGGGGTAAGTTAGTACATCAACTTCCCGGGGTTGTAACTTTTGCATACGATATCTGTTTAGGGCGCACGATAGCTTGTTGGAAAGGTGTTGACGAGGATATTCATTTAGGGAGCTCAATTAGAGCCTTTGATTATTATTTAGTTGTACGAACGTGAAAAAACGTCGTTTAGGCCCTCAAAATGGCCCTGGAAGTTTGGGACCCGAAAATTTGCTAAAAATAGTACGTTTCCAAAAAATTGTTTTGAGTCAGTTGGAAAAGGTGGGTGGCCACCGAGATCCTCCTGGATCAATACTATACTTTGACACATTGAATATTGCACATCTTATTGTCATATTGTGAATCCCAAATGCACTAATTAGCTTTGTGTGCACGGCAATGTGCTAGACCATAGACTTTACTTTAACCTAAATTACTAGAAATTATCATGGGAAACTATTTTGTAGGAATATTCTAAAGATTCAGAGTGAAGGATGATATATCCTTCTAGGGTATGGCACACTTTATATCATCTAAAATAGAGAAGGAAATTATAAAACATAAAAGAATTAGTTTTATGAATTTCCAATCCTAGCCATGATTGTTGTACAGGTGATAACTAGGATTTCCTACATTTAAAAGTTGATAAGGTTATTTTTTCAATAGATTTTTAGTATTTTAGATTGAGTCATATTGGTGAATGAACTCGAGGTTCATAACTTTGATTTTTTTTATCCCTATCAGTGCTTAATAGATACAAGGTTAAGATGAATTTATGTTAGTTAGTATTTATGAATGAATCATATTGGTAAATGGATTCGAATGCAGGTGATCAATATCCATAGTCTAACCCAAATATCTTCTAAGATATTTTTGCTATTTCGAATTTTATTGGGGGATCCCAAAAAAGCATAGTGGAAGAATCCATAATCTCTAATTATGGCTAGTAGCTTGGTGACTTCGTCAAGTATATATGTAGCAAAGCATTGCTTTTGTGAATGTGAGTATACAATTGAAGGTTTGGATGGGCTAGATTTATGTATCTCCTTTACATTTTCTATGTCTATGTACACGATAGATCAAGTGCATTCATTTACTACCTCACTTCTTGATTTATTGTCCCTAGAAACCTTCAAATCTTGTTGAAATATCAATGTTTCTTTGCCCAAAACCAAGTGTTTTGATTAAAAATATTAATGGCTTGGGTACCTTGCCAAAGACCTTGGTCAGGTCTTTTGGTTAAGGAAACATGTCCACAGGTAAAATGATGAATGTTCAAGTTTGCTCATATTATCAGTAATGATTATATTGTCTTGTTTCAATTCAAATATGTGCCTAATATCTTGTCCAATTTTTGCTTCTTATATTATTGCATAATAACAAGTTATATACAAATAAATGTGTATGAATATACATAGAAGAACATCTATATCTCTTGAATCATCTACATACTTCTTATAAATAAGAGCATTCTTAGGAGATAAATCTAGTCGAAAGATAAATATAATATTCTCTCTGATCTTATAACTATAAAGATCCTTTGGGCATTTTGAGTTCAAAAAAAGAATACGTTTTCTCAATTGTTGTGTAAACATAGTTACCAACTTGACGAGAGCTCTCCAAAGTTCTCATTTTTTTAGAGGTAGCATTTAGTGGTTGTTTTTAGCTCTATTTCAAAAAGTGGTGCTACTGGTAGCACCTTTTTTTTTCAAGGTTAAAGTCACAAAATTTTGCAACTATGATCTGTAATGTTGCCAACAAAACTTTAAAATAAACCCCCAAAATGAAAAGGGGTGCTATTAGTAGTATCCCCTTTTTGGGGGGGGGTTAAAATTACAACTCATTTGAAACTGTGGCAATGAAAACTGGTACCATTATGAACAAAAACCTTAAAATTAATCCTCAAACCAAAAATCGATATTGCTAGTAACACCCCTTTTTTTTATTTTGAGGTTAAAATTACAACTTATTTGATATAGTGACCTTGACAACCAATGCCATTGTGAACCAAAACCTCAAATTCAACATTCAAATCAAAACATGGTGTTACCCTCAACACCCTTTTTCTTGTTTTGAGCCTAAAATTGCAAAACTAAAGAAAAAATGATTTTTAAAAAATTGAAAAAAAAAACATTTTAAATTAAAAAATAAAAATAGAATTTTTTTTTTTGGAAAAAATATATTTTTTAATAAATGGATAAGTTTAAAAAAAAAACATTAAAAAAATCAAATATTAAAAAAACAACTAAATAAGACTTATTTAAAAAACTAAATATTTAAAAAAAAATCAATAATATATTAAAAAAATTATTTAACAAAACTAAAGATTGAAAAATATTTCAAAATAAAATAAAATAACTCATTAAAATTAAAAAAAAAAAAGACAGGTTTTTTTTTAGTGGGTGTGGGGGGCACAACATTGGGGAGATTCTTGGAAACCCTCGCCCCACTCCCAATCTCTACAACCCATTGCCCCCCCGCCCCACCCCCCTTCCCCACTAAACCCACCCTCACCCTCACCTCGGCCCTCACCCCCTTCCACTCACACCCCTCCCTTCTGCCCATGCATGGATTTCAAGTGATCGGTTGTAATCATAACGAGTGATGCAACTTCCCTTCCTACAAGTGGCAAAAGATGATATTCCTAAGAAAATAGAGCTTCAAATAGCCACTGAAAATGAAAACATTTATCTAAAAGCTAATATCCATAAGAACAAAGAGCAACAAATGACCTCTAAATATCAAGATATATGTTCTAATGTCTCGTGAAACCGAAAAAGTTGTTTTATTATTCATCATGTTGTAAATCAATGATTATACCATTTGATAGTTTCAAAACAATGAATGAAAATAATACCCCTTCGCAATATCTTCTAAAATAATTTATTCTATCCAATTGCAGTATTTAACATTTAATACCTAAAAAAGTCACATAATATCATTTAGTCGCAGACATACAATTGTTTTTGATTAATTTTATTCTAGTGGGATACATGCATTTTGGAAAATTAGCTAATTGGAAAATCTGAAAAAGATTTCCCCATTTGTTAATATGAATTTATTTTACCAATGTTAATTTATAGGTAGACCAAGAAACTCCAAGCAATATGGTTTTCTCACCCATCTTGATTCTTGTACTTCTAGAAACCATTATGTTAGAGAAGAGATGCACATATGATATGCACATTCTCTTTTCTTATGTATTATGAGAATGCTTATATTCTTTATTTCATTATATATTTTTTCATTCCTTTTGGGTTTTCCTCATTTCAATTATCTAATTGTTGGCGTCCTCATCTCAACCATGCTTTTGATTAAGAAGATCTATTTGGATTTGTGTCTACAATCACTACTTACTTTGAACCATCCCAATCATTACCCATTAGTTGGAAACCAAATGTTTCATTGCAAGTGGACAAGTACCATATGCAACTAGTGTAGCGAGAGAGTTGTTCCCTGAATGCTTCAAGCATGGGATTATAAGGTACAATTTCTCCACTTCTCACCAATATCTCCTTTCTTACAATACTCAAACTTCATAACAACAATTTCCATGGGACCTATCAATTGGGAAGTATGTTTCACTTAAATATGCTTCTCCTATCTTGGAATCAACTCCAAGGTTCCATTCCACCCACTTTGGTTGGGAGTTGTAGTTTATATAATTTGACTATGTTTGGTAACAATATCATAGGAAACATTCCCTCAAAACAGGTACAATCTCATCCTTCTTGGGAAAGGTGTCCTCTTTGGACATCTTAACTTTGGGTAACAACAACCTTCACATAAGTGTTCCTTCTAAATTGTACAAATTACATCTTCCTTGTTTGATTGAATCAATCTTTTAGGATTGGATATATCTATTAAACAATTGATTGGTCACATTCCAACAAAGTTGTGTAGCAAGATCAATATATTGATGGGACTCTATCAGCTGGGTGGGAATTAGTTGGGTGATAGCATTCATGCTTCCCTTTTCTATCGTATGAAGCTTCAATGATTGACTTTGGGGTTAACCAACTGAATGGATTAGTGCCCATGTAGTTGGGTACGTTGACACAACTCGAACTAATTGAATTAACAAAAATACATTTGGTTAGTGGTAGTACCATGACCTTTCCCTTTCTTACTTCTCTTACTAACTATTCCACCCGAAGAGAAATGGTTTTAGGCTCTAATCATCTCATTGGACATTTTCCCTTTTCTATAGGCCACCATTTTTTTTTTGTAAGTTCAGTTGCTAATCTATTAAAATATAGTAAAAAACATAGTGATTGTCCCTAAGAGTGGACAGAAATTGGGCCTGCCCTTAGTGGGAAACCAGGTGGGGAGAGACTTGAGAATTCTGCTTGCCCTTGGTGGGAAACCAGGCTTACCAAAACTTGAGTTTAATTGTTTGTGTGTTTGTTGACAAAAGACAAGAAAAACTTGCAAATGCTAAAAAAAACCTGAAAGTAGAACATAGGCTTGAGCATTAAGATCAAGGGCCATCTTGAGGAGTTTCTTCAATAACTGGGTAGCCATCAAAATCACTGTCACTGTTAATGGAGGAGCTAGAGATGTCTGAATTTGACTTCTTGACCAGGCGGCCTTCACTTTTGAAGAAGGGATCCTTCAACGAACCGTGCATACATGGAGCATTTGCTTCAAATATAATGTTGGAAGCCTCATGAGGCAGAGGGAGGAGGACGAGTGTTGGGGGAGGGAAGAGCAGAGGGAGGAGGACGAGCAATGGATGAGTGGGTTGAGCGAGGCGAGCTAGAGGGGCTCATAAAAAAGACGACTGGGAGGCTAAGGGTGTGTGTGAGGAGGTTTTTGACCACCCATAGCTCCGACGATTCCTAGAGGTGCGGCAGGATGTCAGTAGGGAGCCCGAGACTTCTTCTTACCGGTCATCAAGCAGTTGTCACAGTGAGACCAGAATCTAACGATCGTACCCATCCTAGTTGGCCAGGAGGGGCAGGGGAGGAACTGTGGAGGCTCACCTGCCATGACCACTTTGCCCCAAGGTGGGGGTGGCACGCTTGTGAGGAGGCACGAGAAAGAAATTGTGAATTATGGGTGTTGTGAGGAAGGAGATCCACCACCTTACACTAAGATCAGAGAGACACCGTATGTGAAGAGAAGATATCCAATTCACATAGGAGGCAAGGAGAGAATGGGAGGTGAGGTCACGGGTGACCGAGAGAAGAGCGTCGAGATGCATGGGTGTCAAATTTGGAGTCGTTAATGATGCCAGGCTTTGTGAGCGTGTGAACTGAAGGAACATACAAAGGTCGTGCAGGTGGGGAGCAAGAGCCATGGGGGGAGTAATGGAGTTGTGTCTTGGGGGAGAGGTAAAATTAAAGTGCATGAGGGGGAGGTGAGGTAGCACACATCTGGAAAGTGTAGCACGTGCTGAGGGGATTGGTGGAGGCCACCATGTGGACACTTGCATTTGGGGTATAGGAAACCTTTCTTAGACGTAGGGTAACAAATAATTGGCCAGAGAAATACCTCCATGGATTGGGAACTTGACTAGTTTAACATTTGTTTTGTTATAAGTTAATTCTTTTATAGGGGAAAATCCTTCTTTACATAATATGCTTCAAAAGATGGATATGTTAAATATGGATGCAACCCCTTCTTCATTTAATATGCATCAAAAGTTGGATAGTTTATATATAGGAGGAAAAAGTTTACAAGAAAACGTCATGTCCAAAAATGAGCAACTTAAAATATTAGGGCTCATCTTTCATGGAAAATAACCTTTCTAGAAGAATCCATGATTTTGTTTCCAGTCTCCAACAACTCATAATTCTAGATTTTGTTCAAAACTATTTATCATGTAATATACTAAAAAATCTAGGGAAATGCATGAAATTAATAGTGCTAGACCTATCATACAATAGGCTCAATGAGAACATACCTCTAGAGGTTGCAAGTCTTGCAAAATTAGCTTTGTATTTCAACCTTTCAAACAATTTGTTACATGGTCACATGCCTTCAGAACTAAGCAAGATGAGTATGGTTCAAACTATAGATATTTTTACAAATCTATTAATAGGTTACATTATAAGTGCACTTGGAAGTTGTAAATAAGTAGAATACCTTAATATTTCCTGCAATGCACTTGAGGGTTCGATTCCAATCTCCCTTAGTGAACTTCAGAGTCTTTAGGAGATGGATTTCTCCTCCAACCACTGGTTAGGTGGAATACCCATGTCATTAGAAAATCTCAAAATTCTCTGCCACTTAATTTTTCCATTCAACAAGTTTTCAAGAGGTGTCACTAAAGGTGGAATAGTTTGGTGCCATGGCATTTATGAGAAATATTGGTCTTTATGGACCTTGGATACATTTGTCATCATGGTCTGTTGGGAAACATGAAGTGTTGGGAATTTGAATTTTTTTTTGCAGTTGATATTGCAATTACAATCACTATTGTTGTATCATGTTTTCTATTAGGAATTTTGTGGAGATGAAATCACAAGAAACATATTCTTTTGAGGGCATCCTTAAATGTGTAGCACTGAAAAAATTTATATGGAGATCTCATCATTGCTATAGAAAAATTTAGTGGCACCAACTTGTTAGGAGTTGAAAGTTTAGGTAAGGTGTACAAAGGGGTTCTTAATGATGACACAATCATTGTTGTCAAGCTTCACAATGTAGAAAATGAAGGGGCTCATGAGAGTTTTGATGGGTAGTGCAAGGTTTTGGGTAGATTTAGGCACCAAAATATGATTAGAACCATAACCTCTTATTTAGACCTCCAAGTCCAAATTTTGATATTTCCCTTAGTGTCAAATGGAAGAATGTAGAAGTGGTTATATCTCGATGGAAAAGAACAAAGTGGTTTGAGTTTGATTCAAAGGTTGAATATAGCAATAGAAATTGTTAAACCACGATGTATCTCCATCACCATTATTTTGTGTATGTGATCCATTGTGATTTAAAACCCAACAATATGCTTCTAGGTGAATATATGACAAAGTAGAATTTGGCATTGCTACCATATGTTTTGCAAATTCTAAGGATTCCACTTTCACTTCCACACATACAAGGCTCTGCGAGGTACATTTATCTAGGTATTATTGAACTAGATAGAATGTTAGACAATGCCATGCATTTCCTATTTTTATTAAACATTGCAATTCAAAAGCCTTACTACAAGGATGTTTGAATGTAGAATATGGACTATGCCATGCATTTCCTATTTTTATTAAACATTGCAAATCAAAAGCCTTACTACAAGGATGTTTGAATGTAGAATATGGACTGGATGGATGTGTCACAACAAAAGGTGATGTTTATAGCTATAGAGAAATGCTATTGGAGATGTTGACTAGAAAGAATCTCACCAACATGTTTTTGTAAGAAATGAACTTGCAAACATTTGTGGGTAGTGATTTTCCAAACCGAGTAGGAGAAGTAGTGGACGCTAGTCTATTGAGGAGGACTAGTGTGAACCCTGAAGAAGATAAAGATCTCAATTTCCTTAGACAACTCAGGAGTGCGGATTTTCTATGTAGAAAAGAATCCTCTGGAAGATGACCTACTATGATGGATATTGTGGGTATGGGTACGCTCCAAAGCATGGGAGAGACATTTTAGGGACTGGCATTCCAAAATTCCAATTTGATATAACACATTTGTTGGGGAATTCAAGTACTACTCACAACATTGGTGAAGCCCATAGTTCTTCTACATTATAGAGTATTGTAAGAGAGTAATTGTTGTTTAATTGAACCATAAAGTAATTTGAGTCCATTGTCATTAATTCCATCTAGTTTGAGTCTATTCCTCTTTCCTTCTTTGTGCACCATCTCTCTTGTTGGGTGCATGTGAGTGTGAACAATAAAGGATTTTTTGTTGTATATGTCAGAATCAACAACTGATCGGGCTCTTACTCACATGAGACGAGGTTGATTCTGACCGCTACCACTATAACCTCAAGGCGTACCCCTATGGTGAGTGTGAACAATAAAGTTAGATATGTCGTGAATGGCAGTTACAAAATGCTCCTATGATTATAAAATTTCCTATCCTATCTTAGGAAAACTATGCGTTCAATATCCTTTCTACATGCACAATAAAATGCATTGCACTATTTTTTTTTTTATGTTGTGGCCATGTAAATACATCAGGAGCTTTGTGTTTGTTTTAAATGATTGAACGAATAGAAATACTTTTTATTTAAAAAAAAATATGGAAGGGAATATCTTGATGAATATAGGTGGGCCTAATGGTTAAGAACATGTGTTTCATCTTAAGAGGTCACAAGTTCAAATCCAGAGGGGGGTAGGGTATGTATACAACTGTAGACGTTACCAGTCAAATTGTTGGGTGGGGGGGGTGGTCCCTTGTCCCACAAAAAAGGGGGTCTCATACACCAATTTGGTGTGGCTTGGCCATGACCTTAAAAATAGATTATTATTATTATTATATAATTTATTCGTTTCACAAATTTCTAAGGGAATATATTGTTGAATATAATTTATTTGTTTATTTTTTTATAAAATTTTTTATAGGTAGGGGTGGAAAATTCTATGTTCAACATTTTATTTAACTTTTTATTTAACTAGTACACATCCACCTTAACCCTAGAAACCAAGGGTGTCCTAACAAGAAAAGGATTTATGCTACCCTTTTTATTAAAGGATAGTCAATTGACACACTTCTATGACAAATGAGATGGTATTTAATTCATTGCAGTCTACAAATTTTATACTACCCCATCCTTAGAACAATATTTCCATAAAAAATACATGGAATACATATAGATTTTATGTCTTTCAATGATCAAGTAAACTCAATTTTATTTTCAAACTACTATATTAAAAAAAGTTATGTTTTATATTTCATGTTTTTATCCTATGTGTGAAGTTCTATTACAGTTTCTATCCTAAAATTCCTTGTATGCATGGACTCTAATAGCATGAATTGCCTCTCCATGATAAGAACTAGTGCTTTATTTTCTACATACCAATGAGAGAATAAATCCCATGCTATAGCCCCTTGCTTTTGCATACTTACAAACTGTTGCTAACATCAAGGAATTGAAAAAGAAAAAAATTGGGCCAATTTTGTTTCATAGGGTAACTTCAAAACCATACTATACCTTTGGTACCTTGAATCCTGCATGTCTTATTGTCATCATGAGAATCCTTAATGCACTAGCTGGTTTTATGTGCATGATAGTGTGCTAAATTGTAGACCTCACTTTTAATCTCAAATTCCATAAACTATCTTGGGAAACTGATTTCTAGGGATATTCTAAAGATGTTGGGTGACTGATCATATATCCGTATAGGATATTGCACACTTAATATCATCTAAAATAGAGAAGGGAATTAAAAAACATAAGCAGTTTCTTGAGTTTCCAATCCTATCCATGCTTGTTGTATAGGTGATAACTGGGCTTTCTTGCATGCAAAAATTGATAGTTTTTCCAATAGATTTTCAGTATTTTGGAGTGAGTCATATTGGTGAATGAATATGAGTGTAGGTGATCAAGATCCCATGTCCAAAACCAAGTTATTCTAAGAGATTTGGGCCATTTCCAATTTTCTTGTTAGAGCCCATAAAAGAATAACAAACAAATACAAAATCTTTGAATGTGGCTGGTAGCTTGGGGACTTCAGCAAGTATGGATGTAGTGGGTCATTGCTTTTGTGCATGACAGTCTATGATTGAAGGGATGGATGGGCCATATTTATGTATTGGCCATAGTTATGTATCTCCTTTACATTCATTGTACCAATGTACACCAAAGATCAAATGCACTTGTTGTATACCTCACTTTTTGAATTGGTGTTCTTAGAAACCTCAAAATCTTGCTGAAATCACAATTTCTCTTTTCCCAAAACCAACTATTTTGATTAAAAAATTAATATCTTGGGTACCCTGCTAAATACCTTGGTCTAGTCTTTCAGTTAAAGAAACATGTCCATGGGTAAAAGGTTTAGAATTCTAGTTTGATAAATATTACTAGTAATGATTTGATTGTCTCATTTCAAATTCAAGCATATGATTGATATCATATATACAATTTTTGCTTCTTAGATTATTGCATATTGACAATTTTTATACAAATAAATGTGTATATGGTTTACGTCTTGAAAATTTTACTTATAGTTATTATTATTATTATTATTATTATTATTATTATTATGAGAAGAGTTTAAATGTTCATTATGTGCAATATTGAGTTCACAAATGCAAATAGAAACAATGAGAAAATAAGGGATCTTTGGATGTTATGACAATGAAATATCTTGGAGTATGTGTTGTTTTTTTAGTATTGAATGAATTGCACAATATATATAAGCCACTTTAATGTGATAATAGAAAAATGAGGCACGTGCTTCAAATGATACTCACTTTGCAACATACAAGATGAAAACTATTCACTAATACACATAACATTAATAGCAATATTTCATGCAACAAAGATGTGCATAACCTAATGATGTTATGGTGTGTTTGTGAAGTTTTTATGCCCAAATACTCTTTATTAAACCGTTGATTTGTATTGTTCCTCTCATTCTTAGCAGCAAGAAAGTCCATTGTTTTGAACTCCCATTTTATATGAAATTTGCTGGAACTATTCTCCATCTTGTGTAACAAGTCTATGGAACATTTATGCAATCATATATGCCCCAAATTTGTTATTAATTATCCTTTTGAAGTTGTACCACTATAATAAAACTTTCCCACTTGTTTTCCCTCAAATAATAATTATATGCATTTTGTTATACTTGTATTTGTCACCCTAGGCCTTAGAGAGGACCTATTGATCATATATTGTCAAAATCATGAGATATACTTGAAAAGTTGCTCCAAAACACTTTTTTTTTGCCTAGTCATTCTTTTCCTTGGGAGAAGAGTAGTTGACCACGTGTTGCTCATACACAACTCATGATCAGTCACCAATTTTTGTTCATTAAACTCCTGGCCACCCTTGATATATTCTAGATTCAGAGAGTTCTGAGGAGATCAACAAGGGATGGGTTGGCCATGATGCATTATAAGCCATGGAACTTGTTATTATCACCTAAAAATTGCTCATAGAGCTATAGGGGTGATCATCAAGATCATCATCAACACAACATATTAAAATTATACCACATGGCAATAATACACAACTTCAATAGCATAACTAAAACTAT